>JABWIB010001761.1:9905-20241 GCA_016617825.1 Platyplectrum ornatum | reverse complement strand
TTCGGGGGGCATACAAAGCACAATCAGCAGTGTAATGTGCTGTGTGTTTATGGTATGGGCATATAGTAGGCCGTGGTGTGTATGTTTTGAACCGTCCACAATATGTCACTAAGTGTATGCTGTTACTTCCTCATCTCTGTGGCCCCCAGATGGGGGGGGGGGCGGCTTTGGACCAGCATTGCTCCTTTACCCAAGATTGGATCTCCTCATGGCTGCCCGGCCTGGATAGCCAAGGGTCCCCTGCGTACGGACATGGGTGTCTTTTCAATATCAGACACAGAGGGCCGCAGAGGCGCCCCCCTCGATGCTAGCACAAAAATCCCCCTTTGACTTTAATGGGGCCTGGCTCCGGGATGGGAAGGGGGTGCAGCTTTGAACTGGCATCGCTCTGGTTCCTGAGGTCGGATCTCCTCGTGGCTACCATGGCTGGCTAGTCAAGGGTCCCCTGTAAAGGCACATGCTGGTCTCTCAATTTTNGGATCCCGGGGGCCGGAGCGGCACCAGTTCAAAGTCACTGCGTGGCTACTTGGCTTTGATTTTTTTTGTTGCTATGAAACTTTTTTAATAATTAATAATCACAGAAATGGATATCATGTGTATTCCATAAGGATTTCTCTGGCCACCCTGAACATTTTCTTGGCTTGAAATTGCTATTACCCACACACTAGTGATATTAGTAGTGTTTCCCAATTGTTTCAGTTAGCATGATCTTTTAATGTATGCAGAAAGATAAATGCTAACAATAGAAAACTGCAAGAATAAATTCTATGAATAGTAAATGCTATATATTTATATATTACTTTGGAATTATTTGGGTTTGAAACACTTAGTCAAAGTTAAGCAGCATGAAACCCCATTTCCCCATTGCTTTCTTATATTCAATACTGTGCTGCCATTAAGAATAGGCTAAATATGTAAGACAATGCAGTCCTTATTGTGACTGCCAGCACACAAGTTGCATGGAGAGAGGGTGTGCTATGCTGCCAGCCTAGCTCANCATCTCTCATTCTAAAAGTACTGTACTGTGTGCAGACCAGCTCTGAACCCGACAGAAGCTTCAAAGAGAGAGAGGTGGTGTTAAACTATCGGTGGAACAGTGCCACACTCTATGCCACTGACACTAGACCCTGAACACTCCAATGTGACACAGTGAACCCTTTTGGAGCTGTTTATTAATTCTTGAAAATATAGAACTATGTCTAAACATATCAATTGGTATTTTAGACGAATGTCATAAATCTATAACTCTGCATACACACCTATACACAGTTTTTCTAGAGATTGTGGCTGTAACAGTCGGTGTATGGGTATACTGGTCTGGCATAATAGTGGGCTGGGAGGGTTGCATGAAACACATCACTGTTTTTATAGCTATTCATTTGTATGGAAAAATTACAGATGAGAGAATTCTGAGCATAGAGGCAAAACTATTCCCATTTTATTTTTTTTATATAGCATCTATGGGTGAACTGTGGCTTTTGTGGAGCACTATGGGATTGTTTCTGCCCTGATGTTGCACACACTGTTTGCTTCCAGAGGGTTTTATTAGAGGATAATACATGGCAAGCTGTGTAAGTCCATGGTATTCCTTAATCATGTATAATTTATATGGAGCTGCTAAGACCATAATAAGTTTGTAGGTTGTCCCAGTGTTTATGTGTTAGCTCTAGTTTGTGTCTGCGTTAGGAAACTTAGACTACTTTATTCTTTGTACATTGCTGCAGAACTGACTGCTATATGAATCGTAAGATAATAATCCACATAACGATATTGTAGACTTTCAACAGCATTCTTTACTGTGTGTTTATTAGACCTATGGAAATGTTGTTTGCTCTGTCTATGTAGGTGGAGTATCGAGAGATGGATGAAAGTCTTGCTAACCTCTCAGAAGATGAGTATTATTCAGAAGAGGAGCGCAATGCTAAAGCAGAAAGAGAGAAAAAAGTGCCACCACCCCCACCACAAGCTCCTCCAGAAGAAGAGATGGACAGCGAGCCAGAAGAGCCCTCAGGTCAGAAAGTTTGTCTTGCTCTTTAATACCAATGCTAGCATGTTGTTTATTATGTAAGAACTTCAAATGATTTCATTTTAATACAGATCACTTTCTCAAAGAAAATCTATAACGATGTACTGAAGATAAAACATATAGCAAGAAAGTTTTATTTTGTTGAAATAGATATGAGTAAAATATATCATCATTTTAAGGTTAACATACCTGGAAAATGTTTGTTATTTTTAGGGGTGGAAGGTGCAGCTTTCCAGAGTAGGCTTCCGCACGATAGAATGACTTCCCAAGAGGCTGCGTGCTTCCCTGATATAATCAGCGGCCCACAACCAACTCAAAAAGTCTTCCTTTACATCCGGAACCGTACAGTAAGTGGTTTTATACATCAGACAGTACAGATATGCATATTTAGGGTATTATGCAAAATGCTATCTGCAAGTCCAATACTAATTATGGTATACCCAGCTTATATTTCTGTACCCTTCATGGACACTATCTTTACTATAGTTGGCTGCAGTGGTCGAAGTGGAAATTTAGAAGTGGCGGTATGGACGTTCAGAAGTGGGGGTATGGAAACATAGAAAATAATGGAAGTCAATGGAGATTTTTCCATTACATTAGTGGGAGAAGTGCCGGTATGGCATACCCCCGTATACCCCCCCACTTCGAGCCCTGGTTGGCTGCCAATCTAAATTGCAATTATCATGATTAATAGCAGTGCTGATTTTCTCTGCCATCACTTTTGCTAGTTGTGCTGTTGGAGACAGAGGGGNATATTTACTAAGCAGTGAGATTGCAGGGAGTTCGGAAAGTGGGGATGTTGCCCATAGCAACCAATCAGATTCGAGTTCACATTCTCCACTTTCCAATCTCACTGCAATGTCACCACTTAGTAAATATACCCCCGAGTGGCTGTTGATCACCAGTGATTACAAGTATGCAGTTCTAATGCTATGTCCTGGCTCCATTTACCAGTTAGCATATCTGTAGTGATGTTTTTTTTTCCACGTCGTACTTTAAATAATACTTTTCATGTGTAAAAATACATTAACAAACGTTGTCTACATTATTTCATGTAGTTGCAGTTGTGGTTAGACAACCCCAAAGTCCAGCTGACATTTGAGGCAACTCTTCAGCAACTAGAAGCACCTTATAACAGTAAGTCTGTTTTATTTTGTGTAGAGGTTTCCTTTTTAAGACCATACCTCAAATGAATAGAAATGTGTAACTTTTGTTAACATGTCGCGATTTNGGGTGTTTTCTTTCTTTAAATACATTTTGTTCTCTTTAGGTGATTCAGTGTTGGTTCACAGGATACACTGCTATCTTGAAAGACATGGGTTAATAAATTTTGGTGTCTATAAAAGGTTGAAGCCTTTGCCAAGTAAGTAATTTAGATTTTTATGGTTTAAAAATTGAGATTTGGAATAGTATAGTACAGATACGTTTTTGTAGATTTTTTCCAATTCAGATGGTAATTGGTAATTGCAGGTAAACGCTATAGTGAACCCATACACTTTAATTAACACATCCGATTTACAGGCATTATAANATAAAATAGTGTACAATTTGGATGACTATTAAATTTGCTAGTAGTTTAAATGTAGCTGCCACAATAATAATTTATAGAACAATAATGTTACTGTTCTGATAACAAATGCCTAGATTATATTGACATATGACTTTTTTTTTTTTCCTTTTAGCTAAGAAAACGGGGAAGGTTATAATTATTGGTTCAGGAGTGTCTGGCTTGGCTGCTGCTCGCCAGTTGCAAAGCTTTGGTATGGATGTTACTCTCTTAGAGGCAAGGGTAAGTACCTAACTAAAAATGCCAGGGTATGGATGTATGTGTGTTAAATGATAAAAACAAAATCTGATATTCTCTATTAAAGGATCGTGTAGGAGGAAGAGTTGCCACGTTTCGTAAAGGAAACTATGTTGCTGACTTAGGTGCAATGGTAGTCACTGGGCTTGGTAAGAGTCAATTTTTGCAAATTTTTCGTAAATATAATAAAATTAGGTTTTCAGCAGATCTTTAGTATCTATTTTTAAACACTTTTACAAAAAACTTGAAATGAATGGGTAAAAAAGCGTTAACATTTTATGAAATGGTCCAGATTAAGTGGCTTTGTCATAAATTGCTTTCTTAGGCTATATGCCACAGGTCAATTATCTTACTTTTGTGGGGTTTTGTATGTTTATTTCTTTTTTTTACTTATCTATTATTTTTTAATTTTCATCTTGTACTTTTACTAAACTGTGTGTTTTGTATAGGTGGAAATCCAATGGCTGTAATTAGCAAACAAGTAAATATGGAACTGGCAAAAATAAAACAGAAATGCCCACTCTATGAAGCAAATGGACAAGCTGTAAGTGTATATAAAGACAAGCATGGCAGATGTTCTGTTAGTTGAGCNCTATAAAGACGTGGACTAGATTTACGCCTTCATTGTGATCTGAAAAGAGTAGTGGGTGTTTTTTGTTTGTTTTTGAATTCTTTATCTATTCAAAAGTCAAAGGGATAACAAATGAGGGAGGGGGTAGGTAGATATAAAGTAAATTCAGTAGCATATACATCAACGCATCCTTGAGCAATGTCTCATTAAAGGTCACAGAGAATGCAAGGTGCATCCCATCAATTACTTAAAGAAAATGACAATAGCAGACACCCNGCAATAAGCTGAAACACTTAAGTGAAGAAAGGAGAGGAGATGGGGCGAGGGAGTGGGTGTGGACATTTGCCTGTAGTTTGATTAGATTGGTAATTAGAGATATTTGAAAAGATTNTTTCTGCTACTGTTTTGTTGCATAATAACATACAAGCAGCTCTAGATAGCAGGCCTTTGAAATATCCTGTAGCAATCGCAAGATTATTTTAAAATTCTCATTTGCTTAAAACATTTTGTTTATCCCAGTTGGTCAATAAAGGTGTAGGACCTCAAACTACATCATCTTGATTTGGCCATGAAGATCGGAAGTTCTTGGGAACATCAAGAAAGTAAAATACCTAATGACTTTTTATGTATTACTTCATTTTAGAATAAGTCTTGACAAATAATTATACACTTTAGTTTGTCTTTCTTTGAGGGTCCAGTAATACCTGCTTCATAAATTTTATATACCTGTTCAATTTTGAGTTTCAGGTGCCCAAAGAAAAAGACGAAATGGTGGAACAGGAATTTAACCGGTTATTGGAAGCGACTTCCTACCTCAGCCATCAACTGGATTTTAATATTCTTAATAATAANCCTGTTTCACTGGGACAAGCTTTGGAGGTTGTTATACAGTAAGTAGATAAGCTCTAATACAGTAAGCATGAGCTTTTCCTATTATATCAAGTGNACTATATTGAATATAAAGATTTATACGTGTGTGTATTAGTATGTCTGTAATATAGTTAGCAAGTGTCAAATGTATTTTCTTTCAGGCTTCAGGAAAAACATGTAAAAGATGAACAGATTGAGCACTGGAAGAAAATAGTGAAAACTCAAGAAGACCTGAAAGAACTTTTAAATAAGGTATAATGCAAGAAATAAATTTTTCAACAGTACGGAGGAACCAGATTGTTTAAAGACTTTTTACCTTTNATTATTCCATTATTAGTTTAACCTGGACATTCCCTTGTGTCTCATATGTANCTGTGCCCCCTCCCTTACCTGCTTCACTTGTATTTTATGCCATATACTTATAGCTTTTATTTGTGGTCTTTAACAGATGGTTAATTTAAAAGAGAAAATAAAAGAACTTCATCAGCAATTCAAAGAGGCTTCTGAAGTAAAGCCTCCCCGCGACATCACCGCAGAATTTTTAGTGAAAAGCAAGCACAGAGATTTGACTGCACTTTGTAAGGTATCTAAACATTGTATGTGTATATATATATTTATATATATATATATATATATATATATATATATATATATATATATATATAATATGCTATTACTATATGTAACTTTATTATTATAAATAAAACATAATCATTATTTCTTTTATGAAAACTAGGAATATGATCTACTAGCAGAAAGTCAGGTGAAACTTGAAGAGAAATTACAAGAACTTGAAGCAAATCCTCCAAGGTAAAGTTATCTTTAATATTTAAATTCCTGGTTTACAGTTAAGGCTATATAACATACAAAATGTATCAAAGTAAACGGAATTCTACACATTTAGCCACTAAAANCATTGCAAATGTATTTACATTTGATATGACACGAAATTTATTTGGTCTTGGTCATGTATATGTGGTTACAAGAGGGCGTGCATTTTAATTCTCTATCAAATCTGTAGCGAGTATACTTTATCTTGGGTTTCTTTGGTATGCAAACTTATACGCCTTTAAATACTTTTATAGTAGTAGTTGCNTTAACTCCTTAAGTATCCTTAACAATGGTATTCCCTTACCAATTTTCCAATTGTTTACATTTTTTTCAGTGATGTTTACTTATCCTCACGNGACAGACAAATACTTGATTGGCATTTTGCGAATTTAGAATTTGCTAATGCAACGCCCCTGTCTACACTGTCTNTGAAGCATTGGGACCAGGTAATTATGCTCAAATTGTCTCATAATACTTCTAATGTGCACCATTAATGTTTCATTTAAAGAAAGCTAAGTAACTTTCTTTTTTTGTATCCAAGGATGATGATTTTGAATTTACTGGCAGTCACTTAACAGTCCGGAATGGTTATTCCTGTGTTCCTGTAGCTTTAGCCGAAGGATTAGATATAAAACTTAACACAGCAGTCCGCCAAGTTCGATACACAGCTTCTGGTATGTAGTATTCTGTATCTACAAATGATTAGTTGAAATAAAATTTCTTTCTATAAAACACTTTAACAGTAGATGGGGATTCTAGAAGTATTTTCTAAATGGCTGCTGATCGNAAAGGGAGTTTTCATTAATGTCCTCCTTGTGTAAAGTTGCTCCTCTTTCATACAGAAATGGCAAATNATCTAAATGAAATATGTTTAAGGGTTTTTTTTTTTTTGTTCTGCCATTTAACTATTGTTTTTGTGTACTGTAGGTTGTGAGGTTATAGCCGTGAACACACGCTCAACTAGTCAGACGTTCATATATAAATGTGATGCTGTCCTATGTACTTTGCCACTTGGTGTATTAAAGCAACAGCCACCTGCTGTCCAGTTTGTTCCTCCACTTCCAGAGTGGAAAACCTCTGCGGTACAAAGGATGGGTTTCGGAAATCTNAATAAGGTATGTAAAATTCCTTTTCCCAATTTCCTTTGTCGGAACAGTTGGACAGTATTTCACAGTCTAGCCAAGGCATAGCAAATCAAACACTTTGACATTTACGTTTNCATTGCTTGAAATCCTGTTAAAATTATTGTGTAAAACAAGCTGGTATCTCTTTATTCCAGGTGGTACTTTGTTTCGACAGAGTGTTTTGGGATCCAACTGTGAATTTATTTGGTCATGTNGGAAGCACCACTGCTAGCAGAGGGGAGCTTTTCCTGTTCTGGAATCTCTATAAAGGTAATAGGTTTTATGTTCCATTTGTTTAGGCTTATTTAGCAAACTGTTNATTGTCATGAATTTCTCTCTCAATTTTTCAGAGATGGTAAATGTATTATTAATCATTTAACAGGTTTTTATAAATATAGCAATCATTTATTTTTTGAATTGATTTTTGTTGGTGTAATCTGGGACACACAGTGATAATCTTTAAAGGAACAGGGTGAATATGGGCTCCACACAGATAAATGTTTTATAAATAGATGAATAGAAACAGCTTTCTATGATCTGGTTTAACCACTGTGACATTGTTTTGTTTAACAGCACCAATACTTCTGGCATTAGTAGCAGGTGAAGCTGCAGGAATCATGGAAAATATCAGTGATGATGTTATAGTTGGACGTTGCTTGGCAATTCTGAAAGGGATATTTGGAAGCAGTGCAGTTCCACAGGTATAAATATTTTTTTTTTTTTGGCCATGTACCTTTATTTGTTATCTGTATTTTGTTTTACATTTTGACACCCTTTAAATAAAGCTTTGGTCAGAGGTATTTCAGGCATATACTGTACAAACAATCTCTCCAAAGCTACATTTTCACAAGCTACATTTTTTTTTTCTCATTACTCAGCAATTTCTTGCAGGGCTACACAGGAAAATATGCTAACTTTAAATACCTTGAACATTATTATGTATGTTACTCAAGTAGTCACAGGTGACTTAGTATTGTATGTACATTATTATGCTATATGGAGTTCAAATATTGGAAAACNAGTGCATGTGCAGTTTATCCGGAAGGCATATTATTAGGATAGTGTAGCAAAGTGGACTGAACTGCCTGTTGCCCATCCTTTAGTTGGGCTATTATTTAAAGGGAGCTTTANAGCCATATCATTGTATGTTCATAGAAACAGTGTGTTTATAATGAGCATAGTATAAACGGCCCTCCTTGAATCTTTCCTTAATGTGTTGAAACTGCTAAGCAGTGGACCTATACTTTTGACAAAACACAACAGTTGTTTTGTCTACCAAGATTTTTTTTTTTATTTGTACTATATTGATGGAAGCTCACCTTCCAACATCAAGGCAAGTGCATTGTGCAACTTCTGAAACAAAAATTGTCATGAAATATTTAGGTTAAAACTTCACTTTTTAAATTGTGTATCACAATCTGAATCACACAATATAATGTCAAGTTGCAAACCTTTTAAATAATTTTAAACGTGTATATAATTATTGCTATATATATCTTCATTTGACAGTGTATTTTTTTTTTTTCTCCATTTTCTTAATACGTTCAGCCAAAAGAGACTGTTGTCAGTCGTTGGCGTGCTGACCCATGGGCTCGTGGCTCTTACTCCTATGTAGCAGCTGGTTCCTCTGGAAATGACTATGATTTAATGGCTCAGCCTATTACTCCAGGTCCTGCCATTCCTGGAGCACCACAGGTAGGTTTAATAAACTTTTCTAAAATAATAGATTTAAGCTGGTTTCATAAAATGTACTGACTACCATTTTTTTCTGTCCTTACCAGCAGAAAACTAATGTAATGCACTATGCGTAAAATAAAACAAAAACTAAGGTCATAAAGAAACAAAGTTGCAGTTGCTAGATATTCATGCTGGTAAATCAAGTTGTGTTCCACAAGCATTNTAAAACCCATTGTTAGACTACTAAAATTGTATTTAATTAACAATCAAACTGCTGTAGGTGACAATGAGCTTAGNGTTCTCTTAGAGTTGATGCCTCCTGCAGGTATAGCCTTCAAGATTAAGGGATTAATTTTTTCCATGTATGTGTTTTGCCTCCTGACCTTTTTATCTTTTATTCCCTGTAGCCCATTCCACGTTTGTTCTTTGCTGGGGAGCACACCATCCGAAATTATCCAGCTACTGTACACGGAGCTCTTCTGAGCGGTTTAAGAGAGGCTGGACGTATTGCTGATCAATTCCTGGGTGTCATTTATAATCTACCTCGCCAAGCCACCCCTGGAGTTCCTGCACCGACTATGTAATTCAGTCTAGAAAAACTTTGCATTCTTGACCTTGTAAGACTGAATAACTGAATTCATATTGAAAACATTTCTGGCTGCTGAAGCATTGATGACCATGGATTTGTTACTTCCACGTTTTTTTATAGTAAGACTTTGAATCCTGGTGTTAAACACTTGTTGGGTAAATTGGTGTTCTCTAGCATTAATAAGCTATATCATTCATGTGCCTAATGTTTAAATAAACATTATACTGGCGTTTAATTTTTTATGGTTTGTTTTTCTTACCCTTTAGCAGTTAACATATTGATTGTCTTATGAAGTATTTTTTTTATATTAAAGTTATTTATGAAAAATCAACACCGACCTACCAATATTCTGTTTCAAATAAATAAAAAGGACCAGCAATGTTCCAAAGGCATATTATATGCTTCTGTGTCTTCAACTCCTCATCAGTGTTGCTTCACCTGACTTCTCAAATTTTCATTTAATATATTTATTAAAATTAGGCTTTTGTGTTTAACTTTATAAAAAAGTTTGAAAAAATTCTAATTTACAGTTTTAAATATTATACTTTTATTTTTATAATTTTTAATTTCAGGGCTATTTGTCATTTTGATAAGGCTCAAATTTGACCCAAGGAATTTGTAATAAACTTTGTGACATTAAAAAATANGCATGATGTGATTCTTTCATGGGACTGGATCCATGCTTCCATAAAAGGTATTATTAAATCCTCTGCATTTCGGTTCCTGTACTGAGTGTGTTTCAGATGATGATGAGGAGGTATGTAGAACTCGCGTCAGTGTAGTTTGAGGGGAATACGTTAATAGTAATCAAGTGATTAGTTTAATTGTGTGTTTTCCATTTTTT
>JABWIB010001760.1:47305-58644 GCA_016617825.1 Platyplectrum ornatum | reverse complement strand
TCTATGAAATAGCCGTTTATGGGCAGGCATGTAAAACCCGTAATCAGGCTCTGCAAACATTTACTTGTATTTATATACTTTTTGTNTCTGACTACTATATTATGTACTAAATTTGCAATAAGCACACATGATTGCACTGCTCTGTGTACTAAATCTCTTTCATANTCCAGAATTATATAATTAGTGATACTGCCTTATAAAGTCTTCAGCAACCATTGGAACTTTTTGTTTTCTAGAACTCNTCATTTTTATTGTTTTGTTTGTTTTTTGCATAAGCATTTTCGTTCTATAATATTTTCTATGTGTTATTTTGTGTTGTTTAGAAATGCAACAGCAATTAGACTTGTAATAGGAATTCATTATAGTGTGTGTGTATAGTTAGATGTATTGCAACATAAAATCCAAATTCATTTTAGAAACTAGTACGCTTAAAAACACTTCTTCTAATTTATGAACAATATTAAATGAAACATGAATACGCAAGTTGGTCACCGTGACTTACTATNAAGCACTGGCTAACAACCAACTAGATTAATTAAACAATCAGACGTGGAATAAGGAACACACAGTTCTAACTTCTAAACATTCTTTAAAAGCTCTCAAACCTTATTTATTTTCTCGGTATATGAAGCCCTTTGAAACCGGTGTATATTTTTTTTNATAATGCATTATAATCTTCTAAATTATATTAATGAGAACGTGTCCAAAGTCTCCACTAAGAAAGTCTTAGTAAGCTATATACAAAAGAACACAAAATGTAAATGGGGTAAAGCACAGTCATAAATAAGTGAAAACTGTCGACCTCTCAAGTTCTACATTGCACAACAACCAAAGTAAATCCCCAGTGTAAAGTGTTTACTTTGCATAATAGTTTGTGGTTTTAACATCCATCATGGTCTCGAAAACCATTTGTCAGGGAAAAGAACAAGAGTGCTTACAGAACAAGAATTTATTTATTTATTATTTGAGAACCAAGGGATTAGGAAAGATCTGTCCTTATACTGATGGGTAAAAGGTAGCGCAGTGTACACCTTACACAGGACTGCATCCATTCATTATATTCAAGCATCATTTCATTTTCTGCACATGTTATGCATATGCACACAATCCAATACACATTCTAGTTCATTATGAGTGAATGGCAAATATTCCACTTTCAACTATAGCCTTGCTTTCTGGAACAAGGGAACCCCCTCACATTGCGTTTTTTGGAGGTTTTTTTTATTTTTTTTTATACACAATGGGCTTACAGCCTGCTATTCATGCTCATCACTGCCAGGAAGAAGAATGTCTACATTTAATCCTGGTCCAAGTGCCAGGCCTGTCTATAGAACATGTATCTTGTTCTCAGGTGATTGAAAAACACTGTAGATGTGGAGCTGGATCCAAACTTATGAAATGTGGGTGTTTTCTGCTCTTTGTCAGTGGAAGATTACTGTATATGTCAAGCTCACTTTCAAGGTGTGGGTTGGTCTGTGCAAATTATACAGTAAAGGCTGGTTTAATACCTGATTGTATATAAATGGATTGTATTCCCATTGCTGTGGTATGACTCCCAATAAAGGTCTAGGGTTAGGTAAAACCACCTCACAGTATTCTGCAATACTCGCAGCCTTCCTGCTAATTGAATGGACCCCTTAATGATTCATTTGATTTCGTTTTTCTAGGTAAAAACACGTGAATAACAAATAATGCACTAGTAATACATGATCCATGAGCAACACCTGATAAACATCAGTGTGAGAGTGATTAACTTAAGNATGTGCATAATAATGTATCATTAACAAATAGATAGGGAATGGCTCCTGTATTGTCACTTTTTTAGAGTATGTTGAAGTGAACATGCTTGTGTATTTTATGTGGCTCAAAGCGTTTAGTTTTTTCTTTTNCATCCTAAATATTGCTGGCTAAATTCAACCTGTCAGATTTGTCTTACATAATTTAGGATTATGCTTTTAATGAGGCCTAACGGTAACCCAAGAGAATGGATTTTTAGGATAAAAAAAACCTCAATCATCATCTTGTTAGTGATAGCTTGTAAGGGTCCCATGTGGGCTGTAGTCTGCTTTAATTTTCTATGTATAATTGATCAGAGTCTCTTGGAGCAGATACTGCTAATTAATAACCTAACTTTCTGTTCTTCACCTCCATTAAGTGTAGTACTTTCCTATTTCTGGTGTATATTCTTGGGTAGACGCTAGGATATAGTATAAATGTATAAATAATGTCCCCCTTTTTTTGCTTCACTTCACTGATTATATGGGATTTACTTTTAGACTTATATGTTCTCAAGTGTACCAAACACTAGAGCAATTAATTTCTCAGGAAACAATGTTTAGACATTAATACTTTGGACCGGATCAAAACTTGCATACTATTAAACTTACAAGCGACTGGGCAAAACCATGTTGAATTCCAGGGGAGGTCAATTTCATCAGTTTCAATCAGTATTACAGGTGAGAGATGATGTTTCCTAGCACAAGTCTAATAACAGTGTAACAGAATAAATAAAATATTATCTCTGCATGCAAACATTAACATTCGTTTTACCTCCCCTGCAATTCTACATGGTTTTGCCCAGTAGCTTGTAAGTTCAATAATAACTAATATACTTGGATGTAATAATTTCTTTCTCATGTAGTGATAAGTCAGTAACACTTGTATCAATGTACAGATTGTACAATGTACAATATTTACGTTTCTATGGACCTGATCCAGACTTATGGGGGGAAATTCACAAAACTCGAGTTTGGCCAACACGCGGCTGCGAGTTTATCGCAGCCGCGACGTTACAAGTACGCAGGCGCGAGGTCACCACGTCTACATTCAACAACATGCAGACGCGGTGACCTCGCGCCTGCGTACTTGTAACCTCGCGGCTGCGATAAACTCGCAGCCGCGGGTTGGCCAAACTCGAGTTTTGTGAATTTCCCCCTTGATGTTTAAGTGATCTAAGTAAGTTAAACTGTAGCATATGGGCATGTGTGCGGCAGATTTTACTTGTACNCTTTTCAAGTGTCCAAAACTTGAGGTTCTCCCTTCCATCGCAAAAGAAAAAAACCAGACCTGGATCCAGTCCTATATTCGCTTTTCTCTCCATGTTGTACAATAAATAATGTTGTGGACAAGATTGATAAATAACCAGTTCTTGACATATTTTGGGAAATGTAAGCTATTTGGGAAATTTAAGGAATACTCATGCATTGCATAATACATAATACTATTTAGCTTTCTTTAGCCAAGCAAAATAGTNTGAATATTACTGTAGAGACTAAATATTAATCATGATGTAATTTTTTCCCACCATACTCTATAGATCCTAAAGCAGAAACCAGGCTCTATATTACTGTGAATGATTTTGAGTTCCATGTTTACAATCGCTCTGATCTTTATGGACATCTGGAAGAAGTTTTTGGCCTAGACCCAACCATATTTTCTCCAAAGAAAGAAGATGATAAAGTGCGTGAGAATGGAAAAGAAAAAGCCCAATCTGAACTTGAAAGGTATTTTGATTGTTGCTTGACAGTTTATAGTGTTTGCGATATCTGTATTCCTGAATGCAGCACCTGTATTACAAAGTGAATGATATCAGTGAGGCAGTTGATGTGTTCATCTTTAGTCATACTGTATATAGCCCAATGCTCAAAGTGTACTGGAATACGCCAGAATAGTATACCGCCACCTTTTCACCCACTAANCCACGCCCCTTTGTATAAGCCCCAGACTGGAGGGGCGGCAGAGCTTATCTCCATACCCACACTTAAAAAAATACCCACTTCGAGCCCTGATATGGCCATTAATACCACCTTTGTGTAGATGTTTGCCATATAAACATGTCAATTTCTTCCAGGAATGCTTTGGAATTTATACATGGAATAGGGCCATTTTATTTATTTTCTTATTTGGAGGGGGGGGGGTCTAGTTAATTTACACAAATTATGTTAAATGTAATGATTGATTTTCCAAATTTATTTATTTTTTTTTGTTACAGTGGAAAAGGCAAAACAGAATCNGATCCAACCTCATCTTGGAGATCCTTGATACCAGTGATAAAAGTGAATATTAGCACAGTAAGTACAATGCAACAAAAGTATTTAAAATATTTACCAGTGAGCACTAGAAATAAATGTTTTGTGACTTTTATTTTATGTATTTTTTATATTTATATTCCATTTACATGCATGCTGAAAATACATGTAATGTTTATGTGGGCTTGGATAAGATGGGTCATACAATACCAAGCATCATTGCATGTAAACAATACTTCTACTCACAATACTTTGTACAATGTTATAGAAGCATTTATGTATGAACCTAATATAAATAAAGACTCTTTTTTTTTAATCATGAGTTTCTGATTCCTTAATTAAATATAGCAATTTTTACTGCAGTCCAAACCATACTAAAAATAAACCAGGTATTTCTTTTTCTTCATCCACAAAACATCAATTGCTTATATTCCTTTAGTTTAGTTTTGAGCTCTGGCTAGATTATAGTTCAAATAGCAGCGACTGGGGTCTTCAAAGATGTCCATCTACAGTGTAGCCCTTTTGATCAAGAGACTTTAAAATATCAGTCATATGAAATCTTTTACTTGAAATTAATCTTGCCTTTGGGATTATTCAGCATTCCTTGTGTCAGGGATTGCTGTTCTATTTAAAAGTGAGTTGTCTTTCTGCCATTTGGGACTCGTGAGTGTATGTTTTAGAATGAATGTTTTGACAAGTACATTTCTTTTTTTACTGTAATTGTCATATTGGTTGTGTCACATCGTACAGTAACATGTTTTGCCACATAGTCATAAAAGAAGCAATGTCTAAGTCAGTTCCAATGCATTGCAAATAGTAAAAGGAAAGAAATGGCTTTGTGTTATTTGTATCACAGAAACAATGGCATCAGTGTACATGATAATAAACCGGACAACACTTGCAGACATTACTGTTACACTGTGGACAAATTATTCCTATCTTTCCATGTAATCAGCAAGTCAGTAAATGAGATCTTACAGTGCCACTTGCTTTTACCAATGTACATTTTTTACTCTGCAGAATTCCCTATATAATAATTATTGCTGTAGACTAACATAAAGGGCCTTATATAAAGAAGAACTGGCATGATATATATGAGCTATCTANCTATCTATNTATCTTATTATTGACTATTTTATCTAGATATCTTATGGTAAATATTATTGTATAGTATGTTTTTCTATTGTTATTCTTATTGTGAGGGGCCATGCAAGCTCTGCTTTTATAATACCATCTACTTCAATTGTAGGGGCGCTTGGCCTTTGGAAATCATTACCAACCTCAAACATTGTGTGTAAATTTTGATGACGCATTCCTCACATACACCACAAAGCCCCCATCAAGTCACCTGGATAAGTTTATGCATATAGTAAAAGGAAAGCTGGAAAATGTTAGGGTGATGCTAGTACCCAGCCCAAGATATGTTGGACTCCAAAATGACGAGTAAGTAGTTCTATTACAATAGCCTGTGTTTTCCTTTTTGTGCTTGAAAGTCTGCATGCATCAAATAAGTTTTTATATCTGTAATGGAAATAGAGTGCACCATATTATATGATACACTGATTACACATATTGTAGGAGATAAAAAAAAAACAGGTATCTGCTTATCTAATTGCATTCACAGTAAGGGAAGATTATCGTTTTGGTGTCATTTATGTGACAGATCCTTATTTCTGAATGTCCCCTTAATTTCTCTGCTTTAGTTCCTTTAGTGCTCTAGTAAGTTGTCTCTTCACATGCTGAAGAATGACACTTCAATAACAGACCAAGCATGTTATTGTTAAAGGGTAAATAAGGTTATGACTTTACTAGCTCCATAGTTCAGAGGATTCCTCTATAGCCTGTACCCACTTGCCTGTATGCAACACTTTTCTTCATTATAGCAGTTTAAAGGAACAAATGAAATAAATATTTTTCGCCAAGCAACTTTTTATCGCTTACCTTTGCAATGTAATTGAAAAAAATCTTAGTTTTAATCTAAGTTTCTGCTTTAACATAATACATACACATGGTGAAATCATATTGAGGTGGATTGTTTAAAGAAAATGAGAAACTGCATTTGAGATTTNCAACCTGATGATCAGACAGCTGGAGCAAGAAAATTGTGGCAGCCATTGCTGTTATAAGATCTCCATGCTCTTGACATTCTATATACATATACTCCACATTTGGCTAATATAACAGAGATGTATATAATGCAAAACACACCTATGTGTTCGGGTTGATTTACTGAAGCGCAGTACCCAAATATTTTTCTATTAAAGTATCTGTATGTTTCCACATTACTGAAGCTCTAATTCATTCCTAGAAAAGCACTTTGCTCAAAAATAGACTTGTCAGTTATGGGCACTTTGACTTTTTTAATTGTATAATCTGCTCCATTTTCCCTCAACACTTAAGTATCCTTGAACAAGACACAAAAAAAAACTCAAGAGAAATAAAAATGAAAATTTAGGCCACTTGAAAATAGAGAATTTCAAAGTAGGTCTGTCCAGAACCCAGGAGAAATGTGAGAGAGCCTGTAAAATTCCTCATTCNTGTGACTTTTCCAAGCAGTATGACAGATGCAAACTCCAGTGCAATCTCTTCTGCCGTTTGTCTGTAGACCAGGAAGCGATATTTTATTATGAAAAATAAATGGCTACATTACTGATTTAAATCATCTGCCTTTTCATGTTTCCTCTTATTTACTTGTGTGCACATTCTGTTTTTTTTTACTAATTCTGTGTGCTAGGGTTATATGGTAGGTGAATAAACAGACAAATCTTCCTCNCATATAGATATATTTATTAAAATAAATGTCAGTCATTATTGGAATGCAACAGACTTGCATCACCTTGCTGCGAGCCTGGCCACAACAACCGACGCATTTGATAAAATGATGGGATTAGTAGTCCTATGGTCTCCCCACATCTACACCCTTTTCCTATACACCCTATAACAGCTTATAGAGGGAGGGAAAGGGATGTCAGTGGGGGGATCGCAGGAATTATAACATTTCCACCATGTAACGACTGGAGCTGAGTCATAAACTCTACTCCGAGTATTCAGCATAAATATGACGAGCTGCAGGCGCGCATAAGGAACTGCAGGTCTGCGATAGAAGAACGATCAGCATGGAATCATTGATAAATAATAGTATAAATAGTATGAAGTATTTTATTCTGGACTAGAAGGGATTGCATTTCGTATTCATTGCGTCTGCCTATTCATTACAATCAGGGGTAACAAATGAAGACTGTGATATCTAATTTGACTAATTTTGTGTGTTCATTTTATTTCTGTCTTTTAGACCACCAAGGCTCATGGGAGAAGGATTTGTTGTCATGCAATCTAATGATGTTGACATCTACTACTACATGGATGAGCCAGGTAATCTGAAGAGAGAGGATAAAAATAGCTGGCCAATGCAAGTATTTGGCTCCATGGATAATTCATTTATTTCATAGTTGGAAGTTCTGTTTTCCCTGTCTTTATGTTGTTCAAAGCGTTCCACTGATGTCTATGGTCAACATCAACTTGACAGTTGTAACCCACTGTATCTTGCAATTTGTTCAACTTAACAGATGACAAGACTGCAAAGGTGCTGTCTTATAGTCACTAAGCATTACAGGATATTGCTTTTCCAGTGCTTTGTGAATATGTTTTCTTCTACTTATTAATATATATTGTATATGGATGTTAAATATTGTTGCCGTTCAGATTGTATATCTTTATCTTTTACCTGAATTGATATGTTTTACTGGCTTGCTTGTATTGTGTTTGCTCAAACAATTGTGTAACATTTTAGACAGATGTCAATAAGATTCAAGCTCTGCTTCATTTTACATATTGGCAAATGGGATCTTGAATCTGATTAGTTGCTATGGGCAACATCCCCACTTTCCCAACAATCCAGCAGTTTAGTAGATTTAGGCCTATGTCTCAGTGGGTTTATAAACACACATCATGCAGTTGCTAGAGCTGAAGAATCTGAGAAAGAAAGAAATGCATGACTGGAAGTTGAAATAGCAAGACAATAAATGTATCTGTAAAATTCTTTACATAATTGATCTATGTTGCAAATATAAAAACAGCATGTATACTGAAGAAAGCTCATTACTCAAAACAGAGGACTATTGTTGAGTAATGTTTATGATAAATTCTTTATTTTGTAGGACTTGTCCCAGAAGATCCAGGAGAAAATATTGAAGGGGAAAGCAATGCAGAAGACTCAAAGCTGCAAGACTTACCACCTTGCTGGGGACTAGACATTGTTTGCGGAAAAGGAACAGATTTTAATTATGGGCCATGGGCAGATAGACAGAGGTACAATATACTGGAACACAGGGGCTGAGTTTCTGCACCTGTCTCATGCGTGGAAAGCTTACGATGGGGGTTACATTGTGGATTTCTATACTCACAGGGGAGTGTGTCATAGTAGTCTCNCCTGTTCCCCCACATAGCATAGCTGTAGGTCAGACTTGCAGTGGTCTGGATCTAGTCCTATGTTTAGTAGGAGCATCTCATTTTTTTATTAGAAAATTCAGGTTTTAAGCCACTCCACATATTTCTTTGCTATATACTTCTAGACACTGTAGATGTGCTAGATGCCTTGCGATGGCTGCATACTGTTAACGTTATGAAGATAAATTATTTGAACCATAGCTACTGCATTAACAATACATTATTTTATCTTACCTTTATGTATGTGAGTGATTGGAATAACAACATATTACTTGTTTCTTCTTTTCTTGTAGGGAATGCTTGTGGAAATTTTTCTTCCCACCAGATTATCAAGTATTGAAAGTTTCTGATGTTGCACAGCCTGGAAAGCCTCGACAGACACAAGCATTTGAACTAAGAATGAACATCATTGCAAATGCTACAATAGATCTACTTTTCACAAAAAACAAAGTGAGTTTCCCTCCTGTTTCTGACCTGTATTCTACAAAATGACTTATCTGTTTTATGCTTTTGCATGACACATTTCTAACATTTATCTTTTACAGGTTATGAGGCATGTGTATGTATTATTTTCACCCTTACTGCTATAGATGTCATTCCCAGCGAGTATTATGTTGGTTTAGCCAACTGTCATATAATGATTAGATAATGTGACAGCCTTTCTGTGCTTTGTGTTCCCTTGGGCACACTGAAACAAGCTCTGCGAGATCACTGTATCAAATACCACTCTCACTATGTCTTCATCTTTTGCTGTAGCAATTATTTTGTTGTGCGCTTATTTTTCTACAATGTTCTGGAGTTTGGTGTCTGTGTGTAAAAAAGTGTCTAAACCAAGACTACCACTATTGTTACCTACACAGTATTAAGCCAGAATATTTTTTTATGTATTTTGTTTTGCATCAATTACTTAATCATTTTTACTGGATTGAGTAAATAGCTGTAACTGGAGTGTATCTTTTTTTTTTTTTGTATTTAAATGGGCCTGCAATATAAAACTTTTAAGGGTCTATATTCTCTCCATTATGGAAATACCCAATAATGCTGCACATGTTAAATACTCAGTATCATCTTTTCTGCTTATGATCAATCAGGGTCAAATATAAAGATGTATTGAGACCTACTTAACAGTATATTTTTCACATACAGTAAACATTTAAATGGTATTTAACAAAGCATTCTTATTCAGGAAACAAATGCTGTTCATGTGAACGTATGGGCAGGTTCTTATTTGGAAGTTAACATCCCTCTGATCGTCACTGAAAGTGGTAAGGAATTGTCCATGTTTTCTTTGTTTTACAATTACCATTGCATTGCAAATTTTATATCTAGTGTATAATGGTTCCATATATTACTATAGCCATATCACAGTATGCTGCGATAAATCAAGCACCATCCTATACCTGATGGTAATGTTTCATAGCTGCATGCCTCAAATTTTTAAGTTGAGAGGCTTTTTCAAGAACAGGAGCATGTTAAACTGTGCTGAAGGTTGTTGTAACCATATATCTGAATGTGTAACCTGCTTGCGTATTGCAGCCTATAATCATTTAGATTTTGCTTTGTACAGTTTGCATGCTTTAGATTTGATTATGAAATTACACATGCTTCTCTGTAGAATTGTTTGTCCTTTGCAATTAGATAATATCTGTACAAAGAACCCAAATAGTATACAGAATGAAACCATTTAAAAAAAATATGGAAGGACAGCATCGACTACACACAAAACAGTTGTGATCAAGTCAGGCATTAACAAGTCGTAACGAATCACGAAACAAGCCTTCGCTAACCATGTACGGGCCAAGCATGGTTATGCCCAGACACACAGAGACTTAATGTAGACCTGAAGGGACCGATTTGTAAAATCAATGCCTATACCAAATAGACCTTTTTTGGGACCCTGACGGTTGAGAATCCCGAGGGCTGAGTGTATACAGTGGATGACAGCATCCCAGAACCGGTGACTAGAATTATTCAAGTTCTGTAACTTGACAAATCTGACAGGGGTGTACTATTTACGGGCCACAGCCGATCTGGTAATGAAGTGTTTCCTATGGCCTGTCGTCAATCTACTCAGTGGTGGGAAAATGCCTAGCATCGTCCAGGGCACTGTCAGGCTAAAGGGGCCAACTGCAAATATCGCACTCGCACCCAGAACCTCTTAATTTAAGCAAGATACGCTACCAATAAACCACATTTGGGATTTTCTTAAATACATTAACATCAGTATTTAACTAAGGAAATGGGTGTGTAGTATTCGAGGGACAAAGATGATTTTCCAGGTTTTAGAAGTATGAATGGTAGAACAGAATCAGTGTCCTAAAATTTAGAAAAATAGCGTAGAGGAAGCTGGAATACTTTAAATAAGTGCTCAGAACCCTTGTTATACAAATGTATCTACATATGGGGAGACCACTCTCCCAAAAAGAGGGGAATCCACATACTAAACCCTACCTCACTGTACTATTTACATCCATCCTTCCCGCTCTCCATTCATAATGTTTGCGCTTATTTCTATTATAGAAAAATTATCAACAACGGATGTTGTTTTCCATGTTCATATCTATTAAGCTACAGGGTATAGCGCTCAGGGTTCTTAGGTTTGGGGGTTATGCGTGGGGGCTGCCTAGGCTTGTCTAGAGTGTCTCAAGGCACTCGAGTAGAAATGAAGAGTAATTTGGGGAAGACTTTAGCCTTGGGCGCCTCCCTCTTGTGGATGCATTGTGAAAATCAGTGTAATTTGAACTGTGTATTTAGATTTGTAAGTTCTTGGGATGGAGGTTAGTTTGGCTGGAACAGTCCCAAGCTTTTCCTCTGGTGCAGCTTTGGATTAAGTGAGATAGAAGAGGGGGGAGAGAGAGAGAGAGA
>JABWIB010001759.1:53693-65612 GCA_016617825.1 Platyplectrum ornatum | reverse complement strand
CTCACAGCTATCCACCTCTACCAGCATCCAGAACAGGGTGGACCCTGCCTAGGATATACCCCCAGCAACCATTACTGACCATGCTTTAANATGATTACTAAGACATAATTGTAACATTAGACAACTTGGGATGAATCTAGACTGGAATGTACACCTGATGCAGCCATATTTTTAAACCTTAAACCAAAGCATATGAAATAATGATTCAGAACTTAAATTAACTCACAGCTATAATCATATGTTTCTGAGTAGTACTGCCAGTGCTGGATATTGCAGACGAATGTAGTCAATGGACAGAACCTGGAACTGCACAGATTACAGATATAGGTTGACCAGCAGACCAATAATCTTAATGCAAATGATTATATTTTTTCAGCCTTACCTATATCTTTGCCATCAACATTTGGAAATTNTGCACTGAAATGTACTTATACACTTAGCCTTGTGATAAGGGAGTGATTCAGGACCTGACTGCAAAAGTTGTGTAATACTCTATTTCAGTTTATGCTGTCACTCTGAATTCTGCACTGTCCATTCTGGGAGCTACAGCAAACACAGTCAAAATAACCAGACTAAATTCATTCAAGTAAATGGAGGAGGACTTTGAAGAAAAGCTCTTATCCAGATGTCCACCACCCTAAGTCTAAAAAGAATAACTGTCTTTACTTTTATTAGTTCTGATTTTCACATTCAGCAAAACTTCCACACCTATTTATACCTTTGCACCCCTTTGTTTTTGTTCTGAGGAAGTCTTATTTCACAATGTTTTTGTATAGTTCTCATAAATAGTCCCACATTCATCTTCTCATCTCTGCAGTTTATTTTTCTTTTATCCTCTCCTGCCTCTCTTGTCAGTTTGTTTATTTGCTAGTCCTCTTGTGTCTGCAGTCTGACACCAAACATCATGTGCTCCTGAAGCAATACTGTTCTGCATATTTTCCCTTGTCCTTGTACTCTATGCATTTCTGGGAATGTTTGAACTTATTGAAGTTACTCAACTAGGCATCATATGACTCTTCCTGTTACCCCAGTTTAAGGACCTATGGCAAGGGAGGCTGTAAACAGGTTTCCAAATATTTACCGGCACATAATAAACATTTAGCGATTGCTAAGTATAATGTATCTAACAAAAAAATGAGAGCGGTGTATGGTGGGGTTGTATGTGTCACTTTTTTGTTTTAATATTTTCTGGCAGATAGATAGGTAGATAGATGGAACTTTTACAACCAGTGCTGGAGATAGTATGAACACAGAGGAGACAACCATCAGTTCCATAGGAGAGGGCATAGAAGTCACTGCTACAGATTTTACAGACCTTAAACACATCAGCTTAAACTCTNCTTTTTAATTTAGTACCAACAAGATTGTAACGTTGTGTCTTTTATGTTTGTGTCTCCCAGTCTACCAGGTAACCTCACAAGAAAGAAGGCTCAACAAAGTCGAGAAAATCACCAAAGCACTCACAAACAGATTGATGGAGCAACTCCAGGAGAGGGAGCTTGCCATGGTTGCCTCAGAGCAATAATGAAGAACCAGATTCCAAGAAAAATAGTGGGAGCTGCAACACACGTTCATGAGTGCCATGCAGAAACGTCAGATGAGTTTCCTAGGACAGCTGGTTGGAAATATGCAACACTCCTACCATCAATACCCAAGGCACTACTGCCCTCCCACCATTGCTGGAAGTTATACCCCTGCTAACCCTCATGTTACACTATCAGCCCATAGAATACCTGCCCCATGAGAGCCCCAGACCTTTCACATACGCCAGAGTTAAACACAGCTCCAAACTCAATTTTGCCTTTTTAGGCAATTGTAAAAATGTTTATAACATTTATAATTTATTTAAAATTTTACTATTGATTTTTTTTATTGACCTGCGTTTTATACATACATTTATAAGTATAAATAAACAAAAAACAAAAATAAAATAAATAAGTTTTCAACACCCAACACACATTGTGTGTTTCACTGGAATAGTGAGGCTAAGTTGACAGCATGTTGTTGTGTATTTGTTCACTGATGTTTGTACCCTCCAAAGTCCCACACAAGGAGTACCTTCCAATACATCTGAAGGCTCCTGAATGGTCTATTCATGTAAAAATTGATCTATATGTATCTCGCAGATGTTATGCAAGCAGCAACCACATGGAGTACAAATATTACGGAAACATCGTTCCTCTTCACCAAGCACTGCCAACATCCCTTCAGTTGCCCAAATGCATCCTTAGCAGAGCTAAGCATGTGAGTGTGACAGACTTGTTCCACAGAGAGCGCATAAAGCCCTTCAGCCAGCATTGAAAAGCACAGGAACCTCCTCCCCATCAACGGTTTTGGCTTTTTGAAAAGATAAAAAANCTGGTTGTTTGCATAATTGTGGTATATATGGACGCTCCCCAATCAGCTTTAATAGGTTCCTCGCTGAATAAATCTGGCTTTGCAAATGCCATGTCAAAGGTTCAGACCTGGACACTAGACATCTTGCCAACATCCTTTTCCACTTCTCCTACCTCATCTCTGGGCTTATCCATCCTGTGGGCCCTTCAGGTGCGCCCAGAACCTCCCTCTTCATAGGTCTGGANGACCTCAGTATTGTATGTTCCTTCACAGGAACATACCCAATAAGTACTTTAAATAGTGTTTCTACTCCAGACCCCAATACCTTGGGGCTGGGAATGGTGTACTATATAAAGTACATATTTAGTATAGAGGGGGTAAGGGTATATCACATATTGTAATATATGCGGGTGTATTAATGGTTTGGGGTTACACTATAAAAAAACCAGTATGACTACTATATACCCAAATATATACCTGACACCTAATATACCCAATATATACTGTATACAGTGCACCATCTCCACAACACCATNCATGCTTTAGAAACCACCCTTCCAAAATCCTGCATTTGCCACTGCTATTTATTGAATATATACATATATATATTTGGAAACCCCCTTTACAAAATCCTGCATTCGCCCCAGAGAACCTTGCTCTGTGGAATTAGATACTGTGCTGCGATGAGCAAATAGAATCCAAGCTGATTCATACTGAGCAGCCACTGAACCTTTAGTTTCTCCGGCAAGGTGTAAGTAGGAATGATGACACACACTAGCAGTATGGTTCAGCTCTTTTATATTATTTCTGTCAGACCTACTACATGACAACTGTCTCCTACTCAAAGGCCTATTACCAAGATTGTCCCACTTAACCTTACCACTATCACTTCCAGTGCTGAACCTTTTACCTGAAACTAACTCTTACTGGGGTATCACAGTAGGGTCCTGTGATTGTAAGTTCCTTACAATGGATATCCAGTCTGATATACAGAGCAGTTATTTTTAACACTCTGTTACTGAAAGTTAGTTATGCCTAGTGATATTTAGCAACCGAGGACTTAGATTTAGGTAACCACAGGGCTCATGCTAACTCTAGAAAGGCTTTTGCTAGCTTTACCTGGCAAAATCCTAAAAAACCAAAAAGTTTAAGAAGGCTTACACCCTGTAAAAATATATGACTTATAATCCATTCAAATGAGCCATTACAATATCTATAATCTATTTCTAAGTGTGGCCAAACTGCACAGACCAGTAAGGCAGAATTATTGGTAATGAAGGTGCAAGATCTTAGACAGCAGCCTATGAGACATCATAGGCCAGACAACTTTGTAACGGATCGGATCCTCCTTTATGCCTGGAACCCTACTCTGCNCACATACTCAGAACTGTGCACTTGACGATACCCTGACATATGGAACATGCTAAATTCTACCATCTCTTGCCTTGTAGCTTCCATTAAAAAGTTATTTCTCAGTTCCATCATAAATGTGAGTGAGAGCAGTTTTATAATAACCCTTTCATAGCATCCTACAGTTTACTCCTTTGTTTCCTCCATATTCTAAGCATGCACTGAATATAGAAATTAACAAGGTTTTTATTGGTATAAAGATCATTATAACAATTTGTGCACTATTATTAAAAAATATGTTTTCAGGTTGTTCTACTTTAATTGTTCATTAATTTATTTTATTCTGAAGTAAATAACAGCTATTTTGTGGTCAACACATCATATTATTTTTAAATACAAAATACCATGTAGTGTCAACAGCAGTAGCTTAAAGGATAATAAGGGGACAGGTTCCTCGAATATAGGAAATTGTCTTTGTTTGTTAGCCTGCCAAGGAAAATCATAAATCAGTTGTCCTGTTTACAAAGTGTGTTCCCAAAGGTTACTCATTGCTTCATGTGACAGTTCTGTGTACTGTCAGGGACCAGAGGAAACTTGAGCTTGCAGGACAGACAACATGTGACCAGCACACAAGTTATATATAGGGTGTGCTAAGGGACAGCAGAAGAAACATAAGCTAATCTTGAACTAAGAGATACACACCAATCAAGAGACACGCACAGAAAAGACTGCTGGCAAAAAGTTTCATACAAGACAAAGGAACAAGATCTTCAGGTGCAGAAAGAGCAATACATACTAGAGGTTGGAATAGGTGCAGTAAAGAGGATTGTNAAACTACCATGGATTACAATGCAGATATTATAAGGGATAATAATCCTATGGACAATTTGGAGAAACAGCTTATTTGTCCTATATGCCTTGAAATGTTTAATAAGCCTGTGGTGATCCTGCCATGCCAACACAACTTGTGCCGGAAATGTGCCAACGATGTGTTTCAGGTAAGGAGAAAAATGCCCAGCTAATCGAAAAAATCATGTTCAGCAAATGCAGCACACTTTGCTTGGCTGATGTTTTGTACTGTGTTTTGTACTATGAGTTATGGATTCTGCTTTTTAGGGACTGGTATGTCAAATGAAACCATGTGCAATCATGACACTATTTCTCATTTTATCATTCATTGCAGGCTGGAAACCCATACTGGCCCACAAGAACTTCTGTGTCTGGTGGAAAATTTCGATGTCCAACTTGTCGTCATGAAGTCATTTTAGACAGACATGGAGTTTATGGGCTGCAAAGAAACCTACTGGTGGAAAACATAATAGACATTTATAAACAGGACTACAATAGGTGAGCACATAGTATGTATAGTTTGAATTAAGAAATGCATACAGACATACAGAGATATCATATTGGACTGTGCTCAAAAGAAAATTGCAACGAGGCAGTTAAGAGAGCAGAATATAGACATAATGTAGTTTAATTATAAAAGGTACAATAAAGAGTTTTCATGTAAACAGTTTACATTTACAAGGATTAATCCCAAAGTAAGACTTAAAAAAAATGGAGAAAATGTTTCTTCTTCTTACAATGTNATCCATTTTCTTTACATGGGACAGTCGACCAGAAAAGAAGAAAAAGGAGAACCACCCCATGTGCGAGAAGCATGAAGATGAANGAATAAACATTTACTGTGTGAGCTGCCAAGTTCCTACTTGCTCCATGTGCAAAGTGTTTGGAGCACATAAAGACTGTGAAGTGTCTCCTCTGCAGAGTATATACCAGAATCAGAAGGTGAGAAATACAGATGGTTCACATATCAACATTTTTTGCCTCACCTCCAGTAATTTCAACAGAATCACAAATCAAGTCTCTNAAACACGAGAGTAGGACAGCCACTTACTACTGGGAGAGCTGCCTGTAAATCAGATATCACAATGAAATGTCCTTTAAGCCAAGCAATCTAACAAAATATATTATTATAAATAGATTGTTATTTATAATAATTAGCAATAATTACTTCAAATGCAAACTGTCAATAACTAAAAAAATGCAAATGTTCAATTCATATCTTGGAGTNTGCTCTATGCACCATCCATTTGTGCATATTACTTTCACACTTCACTGTAGGACAGGAGAGGAATTGAAGAGTTTATTCATATGACACTTTAAAATGTAAAAAATAGCTCCTTATGGTACAGCAAATCACTTTTCAGTAATTTTAAAGTGTCAGATTCTGAGAAACAGTAGAACAAAATGGTCATTATTAAGTGTTATACGTTTTATCATCTAAAAGCAAGTAAATTGTAATATAATTGTATGGGTGCTCCTTAGCTGCCAGCATTAAAGAGAGTCGTCTCTTATTTATAAGTGGAGCCCAGTCAAGTCACCTGTTATATTTAGAAAGGGATGACGCTGCAGCTAGGTTTCACAGCTGTGAGGGGGTGCAAGGGTAGGACAGGTTGAAGTAGGACATTTGAGATCAATGCTATTAAAGGAAGACCACCATTTCTGTTGAGCATTTTAAAAGATTAAGGCTTTTAATGTTAAGATGTCAGACATATGTCTGATGTGTGTAAGCTGTGCAACCTTTTCTCATGATAGCTCCTTGCAAACAGCTTTTTGTAGACAGGAATTATTTAATAATGTTTTGGTCTGCCTCCTAAATGCTCAGTAGTGAATGTCGTAATCATATGAGCCAATGCCATATACTGAATATAATGAAAACTATGTGGTAACACATAAATTTGTTTAATATTAAATATCTCTATACATGTGTCATTTCTTTCTTTAAATTATTTGATATCATGTGTACAATACTTTAGGATACATTAGGATTTGTAATTGTCCAGTAAAGTCATTGCGACTCATGTATGAGATTTTAAAAAAGTTCTGGAGGTGTTGCCCATAGCAATTTTTCAATGCTCCTCAATGTATACTTCAACAAATTGTTGTGTTTAAAGCCTGTATTGGNTACAAATAGGTTAGTTAAAAAAAANNTTTCTATNCTAACAATCATTTTATTGTTACATTCATTCTCCCCACAGACAGAGCTCAACAGCTGTATATCAATGTTGGTTGCTGGGAACGACAGAATTCAGTCTATCCTCAACCAGCTGGAAGAGTCATGTAAAACTATAAAGGTACCATATACAATAAGGTTACATNTGTGGACTACTTAAACACAAAGACACACAGGGGTACTATAAAACAAATTGATCAATAATTAGTAGACANTGGACCGAATACAGAGAATACATACAAGTAATTTAAACTACATAATGTATCAAATAATTTTGGAGGACTGAGCAATAAGCACAGTGAAAAAGCTAGTATGGCATGCACANGTGGGAGCTTAACCCATGATTAGTATTAGTAAAGTGATATGGTAATNAACAACAAATCTAAACAGATATTTTTTACTACTGTGCAGGAGTGCAGTCAGCAGAAGAAGGAATCTGTAAATGAACTCTTTGATGAACTAAACAAGGTTCTTCACGAGAAGAAGGAAGATCTTGTGAGGAGGTTAGCATTAGCTGAGGAGGAAAAGCTTACTTTTGTTCGATCCCTTGTAGACAGATACCAGGAGCAANTGCAGTCCTCGTCCAACCTATTGCAAAATGCACTTGAGGCTATGGAACAGCCTGGTCATGCTACCTTCTTGCTGGTAAGACACTACAAAACATATTACCCAATGAAATAATAGTTAAATAAAATCATTTTTGACAACTTGTTATTTCTTTCCCCCAATTGGTCAATATTTATGAAACAAAAACTATTGATAAATGTATGCCATCATACTGGTAAAATATATTTGCACAATTGTCCATTACTACATGGCAATAGGGCAAGATTCTAAAAAGTTAATTTACACTGACTTATGTCAGTGTAATATTCCAGCAATATGGCTGGAATTTTCTGTCATCCTGCCACATTAATAAACCATACACTTTAGTTTTTGCAAAATGCATTCACACAGGACACTCTTTTGCTGGCAGACACAAAAAATCCAAATACTGTATTCATACATATGAATATTATGAATATTGGCCATGTAAACATACTCCTGTATTTGATGCCATTACTATGATGTATTATACTAATCTTCAGTTTTTGTTTTTTTGCAGAATTCCAAACAGCTTATTAAAAGGTAAATGCTTTCATGGATGCTTTATACATATAATGCACGATTAAGAAATGTACATGTTGCATACATTTTCTAGTAAGCCCACATACAAGCAGTATGGCTGTGTTACAATCAGTGTGTAGTTACCATTAGAAGGAACTATGGACATGGAACAGAATACTATTCACAAATTGAAAACAAGTATATCCAATATATAAGAATAGTTTAAACTATTTTTGCTGCTGGTTGTTTATAATATGTTTTCCTTTCTGTTTAAAGGTTCACAACACTAAGTTAAACTGTATATGTATTCCTTATTTATTTTCCTGTATATAGAATTATGGAGGCATTTAAAAATTGCCAGCTTGAGAAGACAGAGCCAGGCTTCGAGAACATGGACCAATTTAATTTGGACACAGAACATGTTAAAGAATGCTTGAGAAACATAGACTTCATTACAAGTAAGTGTGGTATTGCAGAAGGTGCAACTTCTGTGAATTTACTGTATTTAAAAAGTAACACAACCAAACAGTATCTTTAAACCCATCTGTTTCTTTCTGCCACTAAATATCTCAAATTTGTGTGCCTGAGATAGTGATCTTATTACTTTATTGTATAGGCATTAAATATGAAGAAGAGGAGGAGGAGGAAATTGAGGAATATGAAGAAACAGAAGAAGAGAGATCCGAAGGTAAAAAAAAAACTTTATTGAAAGAGATGAAAACAAAAACGACAAGATATAAAATATGCGATGTTACTGTAGAATTATGCATTGCTAATTGTGTTCTGTCTTGCTATTAACAGGGCATCAAGAATTCCAAACTGTGTGAGCAAGTGAGCTGAGTGAGAAGCAGGGTGNACGTCACAATCTTCAGGGTGGATANAAATAAGTGAACATCACATGAGCTTGGAGGATGGAGAATCCTGCAGGCTATAACTCAGGACTGCTGCTAGTAAATCAGAGGACCTTTCTTTGCGNTCATATGATCAGGATGTATATAATTCTTCTGTTGTAATATATAATTCTGCTTGGTGCTGTGACACTGTATTTGGATTGATCAACACTTTGGACCAGATCCAGAAAAATNTTATTCNTCAGTTGCAAACAGTATTAGAGTTGAGAGATGAAGTTTCCTAGCCCAAGTCTAATCACAGGGTAACAGAAACACTGGTCAGTATCTGCGTGCAATAAGCACACAGTAAAGTATTTTCCCCGCATGCAAACACTAACATTTGTTTTTTTGCCCAGGTGTAACTCAAGTCTGGATCTGGTACTTTATTAGGAACCCTGCGAATGCAAAGGAAAAGGGATATTTGGGTCACATAATGAATTGTAATCTATAATATAATAACCGAAAACTTTGTTGTGATACATTTCTGAGACGTGGTAACATTTGCAAATTTACAGTTTTACTAGTTTTATACTTCGCTTTTGGGTATTTAAATAACCACTAAGCTTTAATAAAAACAGTCTTAAAGAAAAGGCCTCCACTGATTTATTTCGAATGAAATCATGCAAGTGTATTGTATATATATATATATATATATATATATATATTATATTCATTTGGCATATGATGGTCAATTTCATTTACATCAACTATGAAGGATTTAAACTCACAAGCTAATTGTTGAAATATAAGTACTACAAAGTACATATGAAAGAAAAAAAGCATGTCAAAAATTAATATTTGGAGGTCTATTTACTATAGGGTGGTTTCAACGACATATTGAAACTGCTCACCGTTGCAGATTTAAGGAAAAAGTGAGTCAGTTTGAAAAAATACAAGCCGACAGACATCATTGTGCAAAAAAGTGTCCAAAACAACCCCCTTCCCCTGTGTCCCTTNAACCATGCTGGCACTTGTAGAAGTACAAGGGCAGCATGGGCATCTGTATCAGGTCATGATGGCACCTGGTAACCTCAGGTGCCAGCATGACCTGAAAGCGGCAAGTGTTAAATAAAAAATCCTTCTTTGCTCCCCAACCATTAGTANAACTACTCACCCCTCATAACTGGATTTTAGAAGTTCTTCTTATAGCTGCTGCAATCCCTGCTCTTCTCTCACGATGCTTCTGGTGACATCATCTGTCATCAATGTCAATTCTAGTAGAATCTTGAGAGACTACATGAAATGTCCTTCGTTTTTTTGGTTTTGTATTTGTTTTTTTTAGCATCAAACAACATTACGGCANCTTTCAACTCATTCTATTAGGAATGCAGTCAGTCCCGGGCACCTTCTCTGTCCATATGCCCTTAATGTTGCTGAATTATATGCGAGTTATATTAAGTATTAGGAGCTGGCACACTGTATAAAGTAAATTAAAGGTCTGAGATGGCATTCTACAATGTGTGTGACATATCAAGATTTAGGAGTGACACACAATATACATTATATAGTCCCATTCCTGGACACTATCCTATACTATATATATCAGTATTGTATGTTTCTTCACAGTGTACAAATATACCCAATATGTACTTTATATAGTGTGTCTACTCCAGATCCCAATATCATGGGGCTGGGAATGGTGCACTATGTAAAGTACATATTAAGTATAAAGGGGGTAAGGGTATATNACTATTCTTAAAAGTTTTATGTTCATTATGACAATGTCTACATAATTTGCATTTCCCACAGGGATAATATCCTACTGTTTTTTCTGGTTGGACTCCCACACAATTCACCGGGGGCAGGAAGCTAGGAGAAATAAAAGACTTAACATTTTTAGCTCGTCTATATCGTATCTCTGGTTTTTTTGGAATTATGGAAGTTAATAACGGGTCTATCTGCAGGATGGCCCAATGCTTTTCTATAATTTTCTATAATATATATATATATACATATATACACACATATATATATTTGGAAACCCCCTTTTACAAAATCCTGCGTTTGCCCCTGGTTTGCTGTTTTAAACAGCCCTGTTCCGACAATATTACATTGCATACAAACCACCAATGTAAGAAGCAGACCGATTAGGTGCCATACCCTTAGCGCTGACAAGCGAGATTTTCCAAACTCTTCTACTAATTTTTACCCTAACCCTCCCTCTCCCATCNNTGCAACCTAACCATAACTTTCTCCTTCTATGCTNAATACCCTCCCCACATCCTAACCCTAACCTTTCTCTTCTACGCTGCCTAACCCCAACCATCTTTCTCTATCCTCCTGCTGTAAATTTTTACCTGTTGCAGGAGATCATCTGGTGACATGTCAGAAGAGATATAGAGCAGAACCAGAACCAGTTGACAGCTGTTTGTGTAATGAATGGTATTATTACGAAATATGGGTATTGCAGCATACCCCTCCATTCAACATTTAGCTTTCTACAGTGTGTATTTTGAAGTATAGTGAATTTCAAAGCAGTGAATGGCAATGAGTTTGTGTGTGCTTTATTACTGGAAAAGATAAAGCACATGACAGTATTTTTATATAGCAAATATTTTCTGTTACACTTCTGGGACCAAATCCAAACTTGAAGATAAGACTTGAAAGTTACACCTGGCCAAAACCATGTTGAATATTGGGGCAAGAAAAGTAATCTTATTTGAGTTTCCGAATAACATATACTTACCAGTGTTACTTTTATACTGTTATTTACACTTGAATAAGAAACCATCATCTCTAACCTTTAATACAGTTGCAACAGATGACATTTACCTTTGCTGCAATTCAACTTTGTTTTGCCCANGTGTAAGCCTTGATCTAGTCCCTGATGAATAACATATACAGTTTATTTGGAAATATAAATTGCATGCTTGTATATAAGTAATTTCTTGTATTTAAGAATTGCACCATGTAAAGCGTGCCACATTAAAGGTGCACATTATATTTTGTCCAATCCTGCACATAAAGGACCTGATTTTCAATTGTACCTTACCTTTAGTCACCTTATTTTTCTCCCGATTCAATTATGGAACTTTCCCTATGCACATTATGTTGCTTATAAGATTGGTGAGTGTGACCATTTNATTAATACATTCTAGCATTCACTCTCTGCCAGAATCTATTAATGAAATGGTTACACTTAGCACTGTTGAAAGTAGTAGTTCAGCAGCACAAATGTAGGCAATACTAAATCCTTGTACAGTTCTGAAATAATAC
>JABWIB010001759.1:28551-43381 GCA_016617825.1 Platyplectrum ornatum | reverse complement strand
ACCGCCCGACACCCCCCGCCACGACCATCCACTTACATACGGTATCTTAGTTGAGCAGCCAGCGCACACCGCCCCGTCTGTATCTGCTCCCCTCTGTCTCTGTGACACAGCAATTGTGTATATTGGCTTTCCTAAAGCTGCTTCATCAGTGCTTCTCCCAACCATTAGGATTCCATAGGATTTCCAAAGTCTGCTTTACAATGCACTTCATAATGAACCATACCTTCCATGATTCATCCATAGCTATCATGTTAGTCACTGCTAACTAATAATTTTACGATTAAATATTATACATTATTGATGAGCACGCCAGCCCATGCATACATACTAACAGGATTTGTATGATTTTTTTTTTCCTCCATATTTTGTCTTCTGGTGATGTTCCATAGTTGATTGTCTAAATAGATTTTTAAAGAACTATATATTTTCACAATCTAATTCTGCTTCACATGATTAAACAGCATTGTTGTACCATACACATTCCTCCGAGTCCTATAAACCTGTTTGCTGCACCCATCTCCATTGGCACAGCACTGGTTAAACTGTATTTATCTAGAAGGCCTATATTTACTGAACTGCCAGTAGCAGTCTGTCATGACCACAATGTTTTCTAACTTTCTTGTAGCCTCTAAAATTATTTCATTTATTTGCAGAAATCTTAGGAGCCCTCTTATCTGTCCTGTCAATTTGGGTAGTGACTGGAGTCTTGGTGTATTTGGCTGTAGAACGAATTATTTCTGGAGACTATGAAATTGAAGGGGAAGCAATGCTAATTACCTCTGCGTGTGCTGTAGCTGTGAACATCATGTATGTAAGCTGCTTCTTGTTAGGACATTTATCATACCATTAAACTTTAATGTAGTCTCCATAAGACATTTCATACCTCAAAATGTTAACTGAAATCCCTTCTGCTTTTACTAACTACAAATGGTTTGTTGTAAATTTCTGTAGAATGGGTATAACCCTTCATCAAACTGGACATGGACATAGTCATGGAGCAGGAAATACACACTCTCATTCCCATGATCATGGAGATTTGCACAACCCTAGTGTCCGTGCAGCATTTATTCATGTGATTGGAGACTTACTACAGAGCCTTGGTGTCCTAGTTGCTGCTTATGTCATTTATTTTAAGGTATAGTCCATAATGATTTATAAATGATTTCTCTAATGCCTTTGATATGCCAATATTATATGATTTTTTTTCCTATTGAGTCTTTATGCAACTTATCTGAAAACCTCTCTCCTCTCTCAGCCAGAATATAAAATTATTGACCCCATCTGCACGTTCCTGTTCTCTGTCCTTGTTTTGGGTACTACCTTGACCATTCTTAGAGATGTTCTACTTGTACTAATGGAAGGTAAATGCTTATGATGGATTTGTAGCAGTAGGTGCTTGTGTATTATGATTAACATCAGGGCTCAAAGTAGGGGCTGTAAGGTGACGGTGTGGCACAAAAAGCCCCGTCCCCTTCGGACCCGCAATTTTGTACACAGTTTCCCCTCCTGTGCGAAGGGGTGGGCTTTTAGAAGGGGGAGGGGCTTAGTGTAGAAGAAGCACTGGTATACCTTACCGGCCCCCCTGATTAACATCCGTAATCAATTGAGAAGTGATATCTGTGCATAATCATATACTGTTTTTATAGGTACTCCTAAGGGTGTGAACTTTAATATGGTAAAGGATACTCTTCTTTCAATTAATGGAGTTAAAGCTCTTCACAGCCTCCATATATGGGCTCTGACTGTCTCTCAGCCTGTCCTGTCTGTACACATCGCAATTAGTAAGTAATTTCTTATTGAACGACCGTATTACTACAATAGATCTGTTAGCCATTTTCTAATTTTCTTTATTTCCTTATCAACAGATGAAAATGCAAATGCTCAAATAGTCCTGAAAGAAGCCAGTTCTCAGCTACAGAGTAAATTCCACTTTCACACCACAACTATTCAGATAGAAAATTATTCAGATGATATGATAAATTGTCAAGAGTGCCAGGACCCAACAGATTAAGAATTCACCTTACTTAAAACTATTTGAGACATTTTTTTTATTTTTTTTTCCCACCTACATTTATGTCCATGAAGCATTTTTTGCTGGGATATGTTTCTAAATACTACCTCAAAATTTAAATATGTATATAAGGATTTATCCAGTGAATATAAGGACTGCACCATAGCCTCTGTCTGTTAGTTTTTTTGCTCCAAGTAAATGCCGAGAAGTATTTTTCTCTAGTGTGTTCAGATGCCTTATACTTTTTACCCCACAATTTGCAGGCTTTTGTACACAATTAGGGAGAGGGAGTCTCTGTGGTATTTGGTTAATAAATATTTTTTTACTGAAGATTATTCTTGGCTCTAAGACTTTTATAAAATTTTTAGATTCCAAGCAGTACATGTCCTGAAACACTTTATTTATAATTCATATTCAAATAAAATTTTAATAGTGGTCACATTTTATTTGGAAATGTCTCCAGCAGTTCAACATCAGGTTTACTTATGTGCAGATTTGTCTCTGGCCTCTCTATATTTCTCCCCTAAATCATATTATTTTCATTTATTATTATATTGTGTATTATTTTTGACATGTAGTTTTAACTTGGTAATCCTAAGCAATATTGTCTACTTAATTTAGTTCACAATTTCCTAAATGTACAATTCATTAGTGACGTGTGATTATACTTTAGTTTACTCAGCTGGAAAGATTTGTATTTTTTATGTACCCATGGAGGCAAAACTTTTGAGGCATTGGAGCTCATATTTTGGTGTGTTCTGCAATTACATAGGTGGCATAACTGGATATATGCAACATTATTGTAGGGGTAATATTGTGTCCATAGACTACTTTTACTGTGTTGGGCATATGTGACATGGTGTTTTTGAAAGAAAAATATTCTAAGGAACAATTCATGTATATTATTTTTGAATGCATGTCTTTATGTCCTGACCTAAGTACTTACATTGTTTAGAACTTTTTAGCATGGCTTATATTTTGTCTAAAGGGGGCTATATCAACCTATTAAGGCATGAAGAGTGCCTCAAATAAACAACGTTTGTGAACCACAGCTCTTCTTCCAACTAAACACATTCCTTATAAAGAAAAAAAAAGTTCGGGAGGTAGATGCCTTTTCTGATTTGGGTGGTTGCAAATACCTTTACTGAAATCATATCTAAGACTACTGCAAAACTGCTATACACGAACATGTTTGTCATTTGTCAATAACTGTTTACTGTATTTCAGTTCTTCCATATTTTATTTTTTGTTTTGTATACATAACATTCATGAAATATCAATAAAAAAAAGTTCACAAAAAAGCTAAAAGAGTAAAGTGATAAACATGTATGGCTAGCACCTAGCATCACCTTTAATGTGATTACTCTGCATACGAACATGCAGAACTTGACTTGTCTTTACACTTATGTGAAATCACATTTACAGTTATGTACGTAAGTTGGGACATCCAAATAACTTCGGGAAGGACTTCTTTACTGACCATTTACTGGACTGTTCTGCTTTTTAAGTCATTTGAGACATTTAAACTTCTCCTAAGGCTCCCACCAGGAACAATTCCTAAACATGATTTTTTGTTTTTTTTTAATTCCTCCTCCTATGTCAGCGCTACAAAATTAGTATTCCTCCCCTCATTAGTGCTCTCAGGAAAGGAAAGAAGACGCGGTAGGTTCAGGAGTCCAGCAAGGACATATGAGAAAAGTCACGTCACTTTATAAAAAATAAGACAAGCGGCTGTGAGACAAACAGCTAGAAGATAATAATGAGGGAGCAGTGTGTAATACTTGTAAACCTGTGCAACAACACAGCAATTGCCTTCCGCAAAACTACTGTGTTTCCACGATAAGGTCTTTAAGGACCTTATCGTGGCAGGGCTTATTTTATTGAACACTGACATAATGGCCCCCATAGTGATGGCAATTATGTCATTGATTTTACTGTATAATAACACTCAAAAGTATCTTATTGTAGCCCATTGACATTTCTTTTTTGTATTTAAATTGCCTATAAATATAGCCCTTCCACATGATATATTTGCATTTTTATTAAGGTTACCTCCACCTTCATCTCATCCCTGGTGCAGATTTTCTTCCATGGCCAATTTAAGCTTCTAATCTACCCCTGCTCCGAGGTGATCCAGCTTTAGTGGTGACTAGTTAAGGTTTGGTTGTTATCCTGGTAAGAAATGCATGTGAGGGGTTGTGTAAGTTGTCCATCGTGGTGCACCATGCCTACCTCTCTTTCCTCACTCTGCAATAGTTGTGATTGGATGTGTTTTCTGTGTAATGCTTAAGAGACACTATGGCCTAAAGTTACTAAACTGCTGGACTGGAAAAGCGGAGATGTTGTCCATAGTAACATAGCATCAGATTCAAGCTCTCAGATTCATTTAACATACTGGAGAATGTGTGCTTGAATCTGATTTGTTGCTATGGACAACATCTCCGCTTTTCCAATCCCGCAGCGTCGTTGTGTTTTGACAATGGATGTTATATATTATGTTTTATAACACACTTCATAGCCGTTGTAAATAAGGGGTGATATTTTGTGCTTTTTGTATCATCTGGTTATTAGAGAGCAAATTGTGGCACTTGGCTTTTTTAGCTATGTGTTTAACCTCCTTATGTACAGTAGTTAATTATGAGTCAATATTAAGTAACAACTACTAAAATGTCAATATTTTTGTGAAGTGAATATACTTGCAGCCACTTAAGCTGTTTGGTATTCATATGAAGAGAATTTATCCCTGTTGGTTGTCTATTAATGTGTTCTAATAATTACTTATATTATATAAATATTATATGAATTGAAAATTGTGTGCCAGCAATAAGGCTTCTATTTCTTTTTTGTTCATGGTTGCCATGATCTAATTTTGCTGCAGGTTTTAGAGTTGTATTAGAGGCCAGCTGTGCATCACCCCATACAATGCACTGGAAGCAGTGTGCATAGTTGTGGGATCTCTATGCAGACAAAACTGTTAAGACAGTTTTTGTCTGTTTGGGAAATAACAACTTTCAAACGGGTTTTAGAACATTTAGGACATCTTTGTCCAGTCACCTTCACTCTTAGAAATGTCAGATCTAGCACTGAGAATTAAGACAGCAATGATGAGGAAGCAGAATCAATGACGGCAGGTACTTGTTTAAAAATTGTTCGCAGAATTAGAGACTTTCCCGTGGGCAAAATTCCACATGAGGAAGTTTCAAATGCCCTTTCTCAAGCAGTGAAATCAGAAAAGCTAGAATCTTGCTCAACAGATATTCTCTTAGTAAGACAAACCTTGGCCTGGTGGATGGACATTCGCAGGCTGCATCAAGACCAGCTTCAGGGATGTAACATTATAGTTCAATCAGACAACAAATCAGTTGTTGCCCACTTAAACAGGCAAGGGGGGGACAAGAAGTCAGTCTTTTATAAAGGTGGCAAATCAGAAATAAAAGAAAATATAGCTGCAAACAGTCAAAGCAGACAAATATGCCACCCAGAGGAGTGGCAGCCTCTCCAAGAAGTTTTGCAATTGATAATCCAAAAATGGTGACTACCTCAGACCTTAAGCTCCAACAATAAAGTAACAACTTTCAGGATACACAAGCCTCATGTTTGATGTCGGCAACAAATACGAACATGCGGGAGAGTACTGAGCCGGCACGCTAAATTTGGGTGGGTTCGGTTTCAAAGAAACTGCTTATCTGTGTGTATGTGTGTGTGTATGAAAAAAAAATAGAAAGAAAATAGAACATAGTCCAGTTATACAGTTCAGATTTTATTCATGCATGAGGTAAATTACTGATCCCAGAATGATTCAACATAAATTAATAGCACACACACTACACAGAGAAATCATTTTATTTTAATACAGTAGTGTTGCAACTAGGGCCCACCAAAACCTAGGTCTGCCCCTGAAAGGTGGTTAATATTATGCATATAAAATGAAAGGTGTGGATTCCCTTCTAAACATGAAAGCTCATTTAACCAGGGCTATAGCAGCTTCCTGGGCAGATAAAGAGTATGTCTCAATCTAAGAGTTATGCAAGGATGCAGGGTGGGCTTCAATTCATACATTTACTAGACACTATGGCCTAATATTACTAAGAAGGGAGATTGCAAGGAGACTGGGAAAAGCTCACATTCTCCAGTATGTAAAATTTGATAAATTTAGGTAAGTTAGATATTCTGGCCTCAGTAGAAGGGTACCCAGTGCTGTAGTTTAAACGGATTACTCTCACAGGCATCTGGGGGACACTGCAGCTTGGTGCTTTGGTAGTGGAGTTGGTCACTAGAGGGTTAATATAAAATCCTCTTGGGAGTTGCTCATTCCGTCGCCAACCCTCCACCTGTTTCAGTTCTAGCTAGTGTCTGGTGGGCACTTTGTTGGGCACTTTGGCTGGAGGCTCTGCCAGCCCAGTTTTTTTTCCTTTAGGTTTTATTTTTCTTCAGTCCCGGGGAGAGCAGGTGCTGCACTCACTGCATAATTTTTCTCATGGCGCCTAGTGCCATGTCTGCTGGGAGAGAGGGGGGGTTAGTCTCCAGTGATCATGGCTGCTGGGCTCACTCCCCTGGTCCCCGGTGTGCTGGACCTGTCCTCTGGTGGCTGGGGACAGGGTCTGGATTCAAGTTTAAATCCAGCCTGTCCCTGGAGAGCCAATCTCCACAGACAGCGATTCCATGAAATTATGGTGTCATCTCCCAGCTTCTGAGTCTTCCTTGGAGATGGCTGCGGCATTTCCTCCTGGACTGACCAGATTTGGACCCTGCCCCTCAGTATAGGAGCTGGGGTGCAAAACAAAGAAAGGTGAGGGGGACCTGTTTATTTACAGGTAAGGTATACTTTTCTTTGAGGACAGTATGGGGAAAGAAAGTAGGTAGGCAACCCCCTCTGCAGCAGTGGTCAAACCTCTAAAAAAATCTCAGCTTTCCTCTCAGGCTTATGTGACTAGGGAGCTGGTGCATTTAATCCTTCGTAGTTTTTCATTAATTCCCAAAGTATGTTATTTGGGTAGTGGTGTATAACAACTGGTGTTTTGTTACATAAAAATCTAATTAAATAAATATATAATTTCTATAGGGCTAGCACTGGGTTTATTACTTCCCCCTTATAGTGTAGCAAGATAGTAATTATTTTGTCCTGTATTTTGGAGGTTTTTACCTCACATCTATTATGTCTTAAGAAGAGTCAGAGTGGGAAGGTTAAGGCCAGAACAATTCAACACAGTTAATTACCCACACTCCGCTACATGGGTTTATATATCAAGGACTTAAAACGTCCACTTTTATAATCACCCCAAGTCAAAACCCCTTGGATTTTGTTTCAACTTTCACAATCCTATATGGGGCAGGGGGGGCTGCCTGAAATATGATACAAACTGAATAGAAAAAGCAGAAAAATAGATATTCCTCTATTCGGCGCACTCTTGGCTTGTATACATAGCTACCTCCAATAAATGGTTAAAACTTTACTTTTATTATTGTTATATAAAACTGGATCATGGTAAATGACAGCAAAATTGTTACTTAAAAATATAGATTTAAGTATGTGAAAAAAAGTATAGAATCAAAGAGATATTAAAAACTTGCTCCCAGATATCCCATTAATCTCCCTTTTTGATAACTCATAGGTAATCTTACTCTCTAACACTGTTTGAAATCTGATGTATATAATCAAATAAACTTATTCATCTCCAATAAGAGAATATATAATCATTCAAAACAGATGGGAATCTAAAATGAATCCACTAAATCCTATAATAAGGATAGTTCTGTATATTAGTAAGATCCTAGGAGTTCATATGATATAAAGGGTATGGCAGATAGCTGGGAGCGAACACCTACACATGTTTCGCTCCCTCTTCGTCAGGGTCAAGGCCAGAACAAGTAACCCAACTTCTTAATTTTTTACTTGCTCTTGGTGCAAAAGCAAACACCCTTTGGGACAGCAGAGCTGGGACGTCATTTGCTCAGCTTATGATGTGGGGCTTCTTCAGTCACGTCAACCAGGGCCGACTGTTCTTAGTTTGAAGGAACCAGTTTGGGCCAAGTCTCTGAAGGCAGCTATAGCGGATCTTTACCGGGTAATGTCCTCCAGGGTGGCGAGTACAGAACACTCTTCTGTGTCTGCTTTGATGGAGCAGTCCATTCCTGGGTGGGCTCAGAGTCTGCAAGTATCTGTCTCATTCGAGTCACGTTTCCTCTTCGTTACAGAGGTTAGTGGATTTCTCTGTTAAATCTAGGAAGCAAGTTTTCAATCAGCCAGAATTGCTTCAGGATAATTCTGATGCGGCGGTTTCTTCTACTGAGAAAGGTTTATTAATGGACTCCGGTTGAGAGGATCAGATTGAGGAGGAAACCACTTTTTCCCAGCGTGTCCGCGGTCCATTTTAGGCTTTCCATGATGTGTTAAATATTTCTGAGCAAGATAGCTCTCCAACTGAAGTAGACCTTTTTAAACGTTCTATAAATAGAGCTAATATATTTCCCCTTATCTCCCCAATTATGCAAGATTGTGGAGAAAGCTTGGAAACAGCCAGACAGACTGTTCACGGTCCCCAAGTGATTTAGAATGCTTTACCCATTTCCCCACGATATGGTGGACAAATGGAATTCACGCTCAGAATGGATGCTCCCATAGCCAGATTGTCTAAAACCACGGCTGATTCTACGCTCTTAGGGACAGTACTGCTATAAAATGTAATACCATGCTCAAGATGGTTTATTTGGCTTCTGCAGTTACTCTTTTGATGTGGCTTGGGAGGCTAAGGCCATGGAATCATAGTTAATAAGGCAAAGAGTTATTGTTCCAGTTCCCCTGTCTGAAAACCAGAGACTTTTACTCAAACCTCGTTCTCTGCGCATTCCACCCTCCAATGCCACTGCTGTCCCTTATCTCAGTCATCAGGGGATGTACGAGAAGCTTACAGGTGATGAAATAGAGCCTGCAAATCTTCCAATAGGTCGAAAAGTTAATTCCAGTCCTTCATATTCTGGGAGACCAAAATTCTGGGGGAGTGGTCCCTCCACCATCTGCCGGTCTTTCTTAAACTCACTCAACGCTGGGGCCAACCAGACCTTGATCTGATGGTGTCCCGCTTACACTTTAAAATTCACAGATTTTGCTCCTGTTCCAGAGATCCTCGAACAACCTGTGACTCTATGGACAGATGGAACAGCAGTCTGGTATATGCATTTCCTTCAGTAGCAATGCACCCCAGGTCCCGGGTGGGCTCTGATTCTGCAGCCCGACCTGCTGTCCCAAGATCCGTTTTTGTGTCAGAACCTTTTGAGCTCTTGGAGACAGTTGATTTAAAATTTAGATTTCCTGCTTGTTATAGCATCAGCTAGGAGGGTTTCAGATTCTTCCGGCCTTTCTAGAGTCCTCATCATCTGACTTTATCGCAGGAGTTCCCTATTCCTCACAGTTTGGATGTGGTAAGGTCTCTCCATATCTATTTGGAGTCGGCTTCGGTTAAAAAATCGGATTCTCTATGATGCCCAAAAACAGGCATGGCTGGCTACCAAACAGACTCTGGCATGTTGGCTTCACCTTACCATCCATCTGTCATATGGAGCGGTGGCCCGTCAGGTTCCATCAAGGATTTCGGCCTACTCCACTCAGTCAGTTATTGCGCCATGGGCGGCTTGACTTGTCTTGTCTTCCGCACAACAGCCTTGTTGGGCAACCACTTGGTCCATACGTTCACAAAATTTTATAAACTTCCTGTGTTTGCCTCTGAAGACGCTTCCTTTTAAAAGAGAATATTATCCACAGCTTCTGCTGGAAGTTCCCTCCCATTGCTCAGTCTTTGGTATATCACCCAAGCTCAAGTGTCACCCAGATGTCTATGAGAGAAATGAGATTTATTACTCACCGTTAAATCTGTTTCTCTTAGGGTCATCTAAGGGACACTGCACACGCACGCTTTGTTGGGTATTTTTTTTTTTTTTGCCTTGCTCCTCTGATTCTACTCTCTCCGGGTTTTTGGAATTAGAACTGAAGCAGGAAGGGGGTTGGTGAGGGGAGGAGCTTCTCCCAAGAGGATTTTTTAATTAACCCTCTAGTGCCCAGCTCTACTACCACAGCACCAACCCAAGCTGCAGTTTCCCCCAGATGCCCCTAAGGGAAACAGATGTAACAGTGATTAATAAATCTCATTTTTCTTCTGTAAATACTTTTTATTTCCCATCCTGAGTGATACTACTGGGCACGGCCCATTTTGTTGCGCTGCCATAGGAGAAGGGATTGGTACATATATATTAGTACCTTGTTAATATGGTTTCTTGTACTCCTCCATGGCAGCGCATATTAACCCACCCTTCTGTTTGTATTTTCTATGTGTTACCATTTACTCTAAAGCTTGGGAAGTTAAAGACAACATCGGTAGTGGGAGAGGCCTTAATATACTACCGCGTCTTCTTTCCTGAGAGCACCAACAAGGGTATACTACCCATTTTGTAGTGCTGCTGTGGGGGGAGTACAAGAAACCATATTAACAAGGTACTAATATAAAGTTTCTTGCAACTACATCATAAGCTACATTTAATAATACATATCTTTTAAATTTTTTTTAAGTGTGTTCCTATCATATTATTGTTATTAACCCCTTGCCGCTCTGCGCTATATATATATATATATATATATATATATATATATATATAAAATAGTAAAAAATGTATTAAAAAAACAATGTGTTAATAGAAATAAAAAAATGTGAATCAAAATTGTGTTTGCTCTTTTTGATTTGCTTCTTTATTTTACATTTACATTTTTTACAATAATGATGTGAAAATATTTTTTGTAATGCTCGAAAATCCAGCATTAAAAATAGATTCACGTTATTTTCATTTTTCAACAGTGATCTCATACTAATTCATTCAGAGGCAATTTACTGCATGCTGGTGGCATTATGATGTCTGATGTCAGGATGGTACTCAAAAATACAGTCAGTAGCATCCTTGGACATCATAAGGCCCCCAGCGTTCAGTACATTTGCTGTGAATTGATTGGCATGAGAATAAAAAAAAATTCCTGTCCACACGCTGTGAGATTTATTTTTCATTTCTGGAGAAATTGTTTAACAAATTATGGGGTGCTTTTTCTACTATTACCCATTGTAATATCTAACATTTTTAAGGTGAATCTACAAATGAATGGAAAAAATAACATTTTTAATTTTCACGTCCATGTTTAACAATTCTACAAAACACCAGTGGGGTCAAAATTTTCACTACACCCTTAGATGAGTTCCTTGAGGGGTGTAGTTTACAAAATAGTATCACTTGTTGAAAATTATACAAAACGCCATTGGAGTCAAAAATTCTAACTAGACCCATAGATAAGTTCCTTAAGGGGTGTAGTAAACAAAATGGTATCGTTTGTTGGGGAGTTTTACTTTACTGATACAAAAGGTGCTTTTCAAATGTAACATGGACACGAAAATTATTTCTGCAAAATCTGCACTAAAAAAGCTAAAACGTGTTCCTTCCCGTCTGAGCCCTACTGTGTACCCATATAGTGTTTTACAACCATAAATGGGATATTTCTAAAATCAACGGAATCAGAGGATTACATTTTAAGTTTTGTCTTCTGGTTAACATCTATCCTGTTACAAAATTAAATGGATTAAAATGGAAAATTTACCAAAAAAAGAAAATTTCTAAATTTTAGCCTCATTTTGCCTTAATTACTTTATTAACACCTGAAGGGTTAAAAAACTTCCAAAATGCAGTTTTAGATACTTTGAGATGTTCAGTTTTTGAAACAGGGTCATTTATGGGGTTGTCTAAGAAGCAGGCCGTTCAAAACCACATCAAATGTGAACTGGTCTCACTTTTTTAAACCTGCCTTCATCCTAAAAAAGTTAGAGGTTTAAAAAATGATGGCAACAGAAAGTAGACATATTGAAATTATTATTTATTAACTATTTTGTGTGGTTTGACTATCTGCGTTACAGGCAGAAATTAACTTTTGAAAATGGTAAAATTTTTGCATTTTTCATGAAATTTGCACATTTTTCATGAGTAAATACAGACTGTATATCAACTTAAAGTACATTATGTCATAAAAAAAACTCAGTTGGATAAGTAAAAGCATTAAAAAGTTATTACCACATAAAGTGAGACATGTCAGATTTGTAAAACAAAAAATGGCTTGGTCAGTAGGAACCAAATAGGTCTTGAAGAGGTTAAACATATTCTGTATATACCCCTTCTATATTGTATATTCAAGTCTCTAGAAATTGTTACGTGGTATTAGAAGTATAGTAATTAGAGTTAATGTATCAAAAAGCTGCTATCCCACCATTATACAGGATACAAATAAAACTAAAAACGATTAGAAAATAGAAGAGGGAAGAGAGGAACGCAGAAAGATGAAACTCCCTGTTATCCAGGGATAAGAATGCGGGACTCGGGAATGAATTGTTGAAAGAGGTGAATCTGACCCCAAGCCAAACCTCCTCGATATCTGGCTTGGTTAGGCTTTTCCCGACTGTTGAGGGCTGGCACTTGTACTCGCAGACGGGCCTAGCGGTAGTACTCGCAGATGGGCCTGGCGAAATCCAGTGCACAGATATGGCAGTGAGCCAACACGCAGGAATAGCATGTTCCCTGTAAACAGCTGACAGGGACCAATAGCAGGACTGTGTGTAACAGACGCTATAACTGGCAGTTACTGACAGGCACTATCGGTTAAAAAAAGAACTGACGACAGTAGAGGAGAAAAGATCAGCCAATGAGGGCTCTGGATGAATGAGCGTTCTGGTTGACTTACAGGCCAAAAGTGTAGGCAGCGTGGCATGATGATGTCACTGCCCTGCCTGAGCACAGGGAAACCCGGAAATTGCTGGAGGTGCAGCATGGATAGGTGAGTTACGCCACTAGAGGGATTCCCATGTTTACATGCTGCTGAGCTTGGCACGGCAGCATATAACATAAATATGGAGATTTTAGATTATACCAAACAAATTTTAAACCAAAAATTTAAAAACTGTTCAGAACATAATCCCTCTCATTAACACCATTAGCTGTGTATTAATTTTATTAATTTTACTAAGTTACTTTATTTCATNACAAATATTTAGTTTATATTTATAAACTAAAAAACTATATTTTGGTTTTTCAAGAATGGTATGAATAAAAAGCGTACTTTTTTTCTACACATATGCGCACTCAAAAAAACAAGTCTAAAGTCAATAGGTTTATGAAAATGCAGTTTTTATAGACTGATTTTTACTTTGTGGGTGGGTCTTCTATTATAGATGTTGAAAAGGGCTAATTTCTGTATTTTATTTTGTATGTTGATNAAAATATTCTTTTAAGCTTAATGTAATTGGCAATGTTCTTTTTTCCATTGAAATTTGTTAAACATTGTTGTGGGGATAAATGTTAGACTTTTGTTTAATATTTGCATTTCGGTTTTAGTTAAATTTAGACTGGATAAATTAAATACTATATTTGTCTGGGACGGAGAGGTCTTTTGTCTTTTGGAATAGCCTTCTCTTCTTGTTGGTTTGCATTTTATATATTTGTCCAATTGTAGCTCCCAAAGGAATCTTTACTTCTGGTGGTATTTCTTATCCTTCTTTTCTGTTGGCGCATCTCTGTGCCTGATAACCACCTGTATGAGGTCAATTTTTCTCATTTAAATTTAGTTAATTCACAGTACAAAGTATTACAAGTATTACAAAATATCCCAGAATTACCAGAAGAAACATTGATGTGCACTGTAAATGTAACATAATTATATACCTGCATACCCCATCAGCCAGGACATTGAGGTGGTAGACCAACTACTGGGAGAGAACTCTAAGAATGTAATACTGCAGCTGAGGAAACGGATTCTTACCAGTACTTTCTATTTGATGATCACATATACCTCCAAAATAGAAAATGTGCAATGAGCTCAAATGTAAACCCTACATATGCAAATACATTCATGGTTGGTATAGATAGCAGATTATGAAACATATCTTTTTATTACATTCATAGATAGAGAGATCAGATACATACATAGAGGAGATCAGAAATCCTTCAAGGGAACAATTAATTTAATCAATCAATCAATCAGAAAACAATATAAAATTTACATTCGAGTCAGGTTAGACTGAAATCCACTATTTGGATGTAGTACCGAAACAATATAAATTTATTACTACTTAGGTACAACACAAATAAAACGGGCAAAATCCAAGGTTGAGAATATACCAAGCAATTATAGTCACTATTAACCAGAAGAAACAGGACACGTCAATAATTCCCTGGATTACGAAATACAATCATCTTTCTTCATAAAAAAAAAGCTAATAATAATTTGTCTGATACGTACAGACATCAGTTTATCAGGATTCAAAGGGCGCAGATTTCTGAGGTGGCACACTAGAGGAAAAATATAATATCAACTATGTCCAAAAGAAAAGATACAGGGCCATTGCCCTTTGTGCAGAAGAGACCATCGGGATGCTACAAATGTGTGGGGTGTACACATGCTGGATCATAATTAAACATACATTAACTTGTTCCAGTGATCATGTTAAATACAGTACTTCATCAGGTGCCCATGTAACCTACACAACTTACTAATTGACAAAAGTGGATATTTTCCTTAACCAAAGCCTTGTCAACAAATAGCTAGTCTCTAAATATAGAAAAACAATACACAGGAGCCATTATTCCAAAGGTCCACCACTAGCTAAAGATACATAAAACATAACTTTTATTTAAAAAGCNTATAAAACATTATGACCCAAAGAAAACATATCAATAGACAATAATAAATATATATAAGATGCGGGGCTGATAGATAGGAAGGGTACCGTGTACTATACTGACCCT
>JABWIB010001758.1:20269-31330 GCA_016617825.1 Platyplectrum ornatum | reverse complement strand
ATTGCCGATACTGTACATTGTGTAAGAATGTTGTTATGTTAATGAATGTACACATATCTCCTGTGTATGCAGAGGATGACTCATTGTAGGTGTCTGGATATGGACAAAGGAACATAAACATGTCATTGGTAATTGAATTCGACATGACGATTTTACTGAAAATCGTCAGTGTAAACGTCAGTTTAGTGCAATATCGCCTGCTGCAATAGCTGTATTTTCGTCAGTGGATATCGTCAGCATTCATCAGACATTACATATCGTCAATAGAAATCCTCACTTACTGAATACTATACATCACCAGTCACTGACGATTTCAGATCACTGACGAATGCTGACGAAATGAAATCTCTGCAGAAATCGTCAGTTACTGAATTCCCCCCCTGGGGTATTCATGCACACTCTATTCTGAATATAGTAGGAAATCCAGGGCCGCTGGTACGATCACCTGGGCCCGGGACTCACAAGGTCGGACGGCTGGGCCCCCACATAACGCCAGGACGTCAAAACGTCAGTGCTGGAGGCCGTTGGGCCTATTTAAACTCACTTAGACGCCAATAATAGCGTCTAAGTGAGTTCAGGCAGGCTGCCGACGGCAACCGGCACACCAGTACAGGACGCCGGGCACTGTCGGGGAGTGGGGGGATGGCCAGGCCCAGGACAGTAGGCCTGGCTGTCTCCCCCTGATGGCAGCCCTGACGCAATCCATGTAGCGGGGGGGAGGCAAGTGTACAGAAAGGGTTTGGTAAACCCTTACATACCTTCGCACCTCCTGCTTCTAAGCAAAAATGGTGCAGAGAAGTTAAGGTAGAGTCCCTGGTGCAGATTCCCTTTGTATGGGGAAAGTGGTCTTTCTCCATAAGGAGGGGAATCAGCCCCCGAACTTTTAGTCAAGCAAATTCAGCCCCATGTTATCAAATTACTATACTTATAGCTGGAACCATTTGCCATGCTTAATTCAAGATATCTGAATGGGCAGGCTTGATGACGTCAAGCACTGCCCATCCATAGTTAATACAAGTTGCTGACAATCAGGGGATGGGGCTTTGAACATGACTAGCATAAATAACAGCCTCTGTCCTTTCCCCATTCTGCTGCCTTTTAGTTTCTACCGGGAGCAGACAACCGCAATTTATAAATGAAAAACTTGCTGGACAAGTCATTTTAATCTGTTTGTTGGTTCTTTTTTAATGAATTCCACCTTTTAAATGTATTCTAAGAGCAGATTTCTACTCAGCAGGGGATGTTAAAGCACTGAACCCTAATCTTTATTTTGAATATAACTTAGTAGCAACTCTGGACCAGATCTAGACATTCACATAATAACAATAAACTTCTAAAGACAAGCCATTAAATGTGAGATAAATGTAACGTCCATGCTTATTTGCTTTTATGGCTTAGTCATATATTGGTGATGTGTATCTGGCTATTGCTGAAACTATAGACATTAGATGAAAGGCCATGATGGAAGGTAACCTAGCTAGTCTATCATTGAATTAAAGGGTTCTGCTGGTCCCCCTCCCAAATGTACCATAAGCTAGGTGACCTTCCTTTAATAAGTACAATGTGTGATGTCTTATATGGGGTATTCTTATATGAGATATACAATGCTTATATGAGACATGCAATGTTTTAACATATCGTGTTGACTGTACAAATTCTGAATTCTATGCAGCTCCAGTGCCAGTAACCTGCACAATGAGAGGAATGGATTTAAAAAAAGAGTTTGCTCAAGTACTATGCCCCCCAGGATGCACAGATCAGCAGCTATCTGTATATGGAGATGCAGTGTATGCAGGAGTATCCAGTATATGTGGTGCAGCAATTCATGGGTATGTTTCATATAGCATGCATTTTAATGTGACACTGTTCCTTTTTTTATTTTGTATTATGTTACCATAATTGTTATATGTCAAAATTTCATATGATGGGAATGGGATCCAAAGAAAACAAGACAAGACAAAATGAACACAATTTTAGTTCAAAATAAAATACTTTTTAGTTTATTTGAGGAGGCCAAATACCTTGATTCTACAGAAAAATAAAACTCAGAATATCTTGTATTATATGGAGAAAGTATACCTTTCAACTGTCCCAATTTCGTTGGAACACACACTTTTATACCCCGTTCACATAAACTACCCTGGTAAAATGACCAGGGTTGTTAGGTGTGGATCTGAATTACCCTGGTAATTAACCCGTTCACAGAGCTGAATTACCCTGGTAATTCACAAACTATCCTTGTCCTACACCGTTCACAAATAACACACTACCCGGGTAGTCCAGTTACCTGGGTAACTGACTGAATTACCCTGGTAATAGACTTTTTTGTGAACGGGGTATTAGGCAACTATCCCACCTGGCTACCAGTTTGTCCCGATAAGAGGACAAACTGGTAGATATTAAATAGAATTGTATTAAAACGGGTGGACCTTGGGCAGAGTCTGGGCTGGGCTTGGCAAATAAACACAATAAATAGAACAACAAATTTTGTGGGCAATATTTACTAAACAGTGTAAAAGAAAAAGAGATGGAAATGTTGCCCTTCTACACTAGGCCCTTCTACAGCTCCCACCACCAAGCTGCCATGTAGGCCTGTCCTGGCATGCCCACCGCCAGGACAGGCTAGGACCTCTCTTCCATAAACCCTCCAATGAACTCAGAACTATATTCGCCCCTTTCTGGAATCACCTTTCTGGAATCTAGAACGCTTTCCACCTCATTTTCTAGATGGTCATCCAAATCCACTGGAGGGGGGTTAGCTGAGGATACTGGTCCAAATTTCCTGGAAATCAGGAATGGTTTCAGTAACTCAACCCAGTTGTCCTGTTGCTTGGAAATGTAGGCCCGTAGGAATTGTTCCAGACACTGGTTGAGAAAGAACCTTGGCACTCTGTAAACCTTCCAACAGAACAAAGTGTGCCATCTTGCTCAATCTATTAACAGTTACCCAGATAGTTTTACAACCAGAGGATAGTGGAAGATCAGTAATAAAGTCCATAGAAATGTGGTTCCATGGTTGACTGGGAGCTGGTAATGGTGTTAGCGGACCAGCAGGTAAGTGCCTAAGAGACTTAATTTGTGCACCAACCTGGCAAGCCCTATTTGGGGCCAAAAGACACAGCTCTATTTTTCAAATCTGACATGTGTCACTTTATGTGGGAAAATTTCGCCATTTTCACAATGTTACATTTTCTGTTTGAAAGACAGATAGTTACACCTCACAAAATAGTTAATAACTAGTAATTACCATATGTCTACTTTATGTTGGCATCATTTGTTAAACCGCCTTTTACTTTTTTGTAGGACCATAGGGGGCTTATAAACTTAATAGCAATTTTAATAGCAGTTTCAAAAATGTAGGGGCCAGGTCAATTTGGATGTGGCTCTGAGGGTCCTGCGTATTAGACACCGCCATGAATTCCCCCATTTAGAAAACAGCACTCCTCAAAGTATCCAAAACAGCACTCTGGAAGTTTGNTCCCTTTAGGCGTTTAACAGGAATTAAAGCAAAGTGAGGGTAAGATTTTAAAATTTCCCTTTTCTTAAGCAAATTTCCAATGTTAATCCATTGTATTCTGGACCAATGTTAACCAGATGTTACCCATCAGACAAAACTTGCAGATATCCCAGAAATATCCCAATATCCTATATATGGTTGTAAAATGCTATTTGGGTACAACTTAGGGTTCAGAAGGGAAGGAGCGGCGTTTGGCTTTTAGTGCAGATTCAGCTGGAATGGTTTTAGTGCTCCATGTTGCATTTGCAGGGCCCGGGTTGTATAAGTAGAGTAAAATCCCCCAACATGTAATACAATATTGTAAAATACACCCCTCAAGGAATTCTTATATGGATATAGTGAGCAGTTTGACCCCACTGATGTTTTGTAGCGTGACCATTTTTGCTGTGAGGATGGGCAGGGATTAACCTTATTCACATTAGTTTCATTCACAAAAGTTGACCATAGTAACCGCAGAGTACGATGCCAGCTTTTGATGAATTAAACATTTTTTAAAAATACATGTTTTTTAAAAATAAAAACCCACAGTATTAATTTTTTATTATTTTTATGATTTTTTTTTTACATTTTTACACACATCAGGTTCTTATTTATTCACAAACATACTATAAGTAGCTCCAATTTCTAAAACATCTACCTCTAGGATGAAATAAAGGTAGGGTCGGGTGACGTATCACTGGCGATGATGTGAAAGCAACCTTGAGTTTCTCAAAAGTCAACCGAGCCTGAGGTGACAATACTTGAAAAATTCTGAATAAATCTTCAGTAGTAATGAACTTCATGATCGCCTTCAAGTTAGATGGCTGAGCCCACTCCAATACGGCATTTAATTTAACTGGATCCATGGAGAACCCTTCTGGAATAATAATATACCCCAAGAAGGTGACCCAGTCTTTCTCAAATTAACTTTTCTCAGGTTTAGCAGATAAATGTTTTTTCCTGAGTCTCTACAGTACCCAGCATACTTGAACAGAGTGCTTGTCCAACGAAGAAGAGTAGATCAAAATATCGTCTAAATAGAGCACCATAAATTTTCCAATGTAGTCACGAAAAAAATCATTAATAAAACCTGGAGGGTCCCAAAAGGACTGGAGCACAGAATTTCACCATTCCCTTTGGAGAGAAATTTATCATCAAATCCACAGGCCATAACACTATTCCCCAGATGGAAGCAATATTGTGATCCAAAAAATTTCCCAATGTCCACAAATGCCATGGATGAAAAGTTCTTATCAGTGTACTGCATAGTCAGATTTTCCCTGATTCTGCTAGGCATTGGAGTTTCATGACTTTGTTGGGGCATTGGTTGGACAAAATGTACTTTTTCATCACAGTAGAGTGTCTACAGGTCTTCTCCTGTGGTGGCATTCAATCAGCATTGGTTCTCCCTCCTCCACCACCCTGGACGAAGTGGAGGTGGTCACTGGATACATCAGACCAACCTTTTCCATGTTTCTTTCTAAGATTCTAAGGTCAATCTTAATGGCTGTCCTGTAAGTTATGAAACTTCTTGCGGTCACCCGAAAACTAGTTTGGGAGGTTATTTTGACGTCAGTCACTGGAACTACTGGAGGAGAAATTGCACTGGAAGCACTCATTCTTTATTCATAAGAAAGAATGAGCTGCTGGACTTGGACCGCCAGGGACCATATCAGCAAGTGACGGTTCCATGCCGGTGAATTATGGCTGGTAGGTGAAAATCCAATAAAGCAGCCACAGACAAAAGAGACTCAGGGACAGGTAGCTACTGCCCCAGGCACAGAGNCTAACAGGACACTGGACTTCACTGTTGCCCCTAATGGTGGGGATGGACATCTAAAGAAAGGGTAAAGGCTGGGCTGGGCTGCAGGAGGAGAGAGGGAGAAATTGGGGCAAATGGAGAGCGAGAGCAGGAACTGGACCGTGTTATGGAGAGAGTCTGAGAAACTGGATAATGAGAGCAGATAATGAACTGAATACCAGAGAGAGAGAGAGAGCAGAGAGGGACCAGGAGTGGAGAGAACGAGAGAAGTAGGGGGCCAGATGGCCGAGAGAGTGGGAAAGAACACTGCAAAGCAGAGGGAGGCAAGGATCACATGAGGCATGGAGAGGCATCAGGAGACCCACAACACGAGCTGCAGAACACGCTGTTCCTGAGAGACCAGCCCCCCTGACAGATATATATTTGCTAAATAATGTATGATTGGAAATCATCCCTTCTCAATATGACAGGCAATATTTCAGGACAACAATCTATGACAGGATAATATGCATAAAATGCCCTTATATTCACTGTCAGCAGCAACTTCGTAAGGACACTACAAGGAGCTGACACAGAGGACAACAGAAGTTGTCTAATCTAATTAAACCACATCCATATCACAATACCTTTTGGAGCTTATCCACAGGTGTTCCCCTTTACTTTCCACGCGTTCCACACGAGTTGAATGGCCTGGAAAATCCCAGGTCAACATGAGGATGCAAGGAGCTNACTTAAATGCAGTCACTTAGAGCTTTCTAGCAACAAAAGTTGAGCACATATAATCTGTAATACCCCTTTATTATAAGAAGTAGTTGGCATTTACTAAATTTTGTTTTGTAAACTCCATTTTGACTTTAATGCTAGGGGAGTGATCTCTAACAATGGTGGACCAGTGTCGCTACGTAGAGTTCCTGGACAGCAAAATTACCCAGCAGTCTTTGCGAATGGAATGCAGTCTCAGCCACTCAGCAAATGGTCAACTTCATTTTCTGTATCAAGTAAGTACGTTTGATGGCTGATTGCTATGGAATGGTAGTACTGGGTTCCAGAAATATGGGATAGAGAACTGGAGACCATAGTGCATAAACTTTTAAGACTTGTTTTACCTCTACAGTTATGTGCCCATTTTGTCCCAGTACCCAGTTTGTCACTTATTGTATGCATATAAAAAATCTAATCATTGAAAATTAAGCACAGTATACCATTTTATTAACAGAACTCAAGAGCCGGGGGATGGAAGTCTCTGGAAAACCTGTGTCCACTCAGGCCTCTGCTGCAAGTAAGTCAAGGGCCTAAATTCACTAAACGGGAGGTTTGCAGGGGAATTGAAAAGTGGGGATGTTGCCCATAGCAACCAATCACATTCGATCTCCCAGTGTAATTAGACACACTGGAGAATGTGAGCTTGAATCTGATTGGTTGCTATGGGCAACATCCCCACTTTTCAATTCCCCTGCAATCTCCCCGCTTAGTGAATGTAGGCCAATATGTCTTTTCATCTTCTGAATGAAGGATAGAGATGTAGAATGCAGAAGACTAAATTATTTCCCCTAGCAGGGAGACACATACCAAGTATAGTATATACTAGAATAAAGGTAAGGTAAGTAAAGGAGCAGTTGGAAAGGCACGGATTAGAGCTGAGGACAGGAGCAGGTAGAGGAGGGAGAGAGAAGCACAGTGGACAGGCAGAGAAAGGAGAGCAGAGGACAACGGGCAAGAAAAGGAGGAAGGTTGGAGGACAGTGAGCAGGGCCTCAATGCATACATTTGCATGGGAGGCCAACCCATGAGTGAGGACAGCACTAAACTGTCGGTTTAATCCGAGACTGACTAATCTTAGTATGAAATGCCCAGACCTTGCTCCTGATATATTTTATCATTTTTAAATCCATTTTAACCATCATCTACAGCGCTTGACGCTGTTGCACCATGTGTAGATACAAGGAGGACGGCTACCTCAGGCCTCATAGTGGGTGCAACCCCCCTGCACACAAAACACAACACAAAATGTACTGTTCATGTGAGTTTGTTCTATGTTCCTTGCAGGTAGACGTCAAAAGAAAACTCCTGAGAAGTCAACTGGCAATAAAGGTACTGAACAACAATAGCACATGAGTAATTTCCTGTGTATATGTAGAGGTTCTTAAAGACACACTTCTGATATTCAAATGTTTTGATGTCCATATCTAAATGGCAATTGAACGTTTAATTTTACATTTTTGTTAGCTTGCTGTTTGGAGAGTCAGACAGTACAATTATTAGATCCTACCATTTCTTGCCGGATCACACACACTAAAATAATAATACCCCATTCGATTCCCCATTAATTGGGTGATCGGACCAATGTATTGCTAGCTTTTCTTCAGATTGCAAGGAAGACTTTGAGATTTTCCATTAGTTACCTTTTCTGTGTTGACCAGGAATATTGATATGTATAACTTGGCTTGGTTTCCATTGGGGGGGATGTCTAATGCAAAATGAGGGCATACCTGTGACTATANTGGGCATTACCTAGTGTATCATTTTGGGAGAAATGTTATGCTCCTTCCTCCTTTTACGGAAAGACCATAAAAATTCCATGCAGATAAGGTCTTATCCAGGATCAAACTTTTAACTCATGTAAGACATGAATGCTGGACATTTAGTAAAAGTGGTTCTGTATACTGTGGATTCTATGGTGAGCCCCGNATGAGCAGCCTGAATGATCATCTTTGAATTTTGAATAATGAAAATGTTATCTTAATATTTCATGTATAGTTACTGTGCATTGCTATAATAGTATTATGTTTCCCTATGGATATACAGACTGCAAGGCAGAAATAGCTTTTCTCATTGATGGCAGCTATAATATTGGACAGCGTCGCTTCAACCTACAGAAAAATTTTGTGGCCAAAGTGGCGCTTATGTTGGGAATTGGCACAGATGGGCCTCACGTCGGAGTGGTTCAAGCAAGGTAAAATTCAAAGTTGTCTGGACTGGACCAAACTTCCACAAGTAATGGTTACTGCTTTTTGGGACTACATGTTCCATCATAGTTTCCATTAAAAAATGGATCCAGCATTTCATAATCCATCACATAGTGTTTGAAATGTGGGAGAGGTTATTTATGGTTATTGTACAGGAAGAACTTGGTTGAGCCCCTACCTTCTAAATTTAATGTAGGGTCCGGCTATCCTACCTGCCTAAAAAGCATGGGAATGAGTATCTCATCTTTATGGGCCGGATCCTGACTGTACAGAAGTGGGTGAAAATTGAACTGGTGCACATGAATCCACGAACTTGTGTGCGCTTGTTATTTCGCCTACTGGGTTGGCCATCTTCCCCACCCACCCAAATGACGCTAGGTGGATGGGGCTTTTTGTTTAATTTAGCGATTAGGAAGGGGAAAGGAGTAATTTGTGCAGTCAGCACTTGCATGGACCTCTGATCCGCACAAACGAGTTAAGGTAGGAGTCAGGCAGCAAAAGCTACTTGACCTCTGCCTTGTTTGACCACAAGTAGAGGGGAATGACAGGAGAATCCATGGACACTGGTGGAAGTCTGGTATTATAGTGATAAAGCTGATTCAATTTTACTATTAATTTAAAAAAATGATTCACTACAAATCTACCTTGGATGATGTGTTTCTTCATATTCTTACACAGTGAGGTGCCTAAGACAGAGTTCTTTCTGAAGAATTTTACTTCAGCGAAAGATGCCGTGTTTGCAGTTAAAGAAATTAGCTTTAGAGGCGGAAATTCCAATATAGGTAAGATAACAAAAATGGTATATGAACTTAGTAATAAACAATGCGTTACTGTAAAATAATGTCTATTAATTGAATATGCAAATATTCTAATGACCTACAAATTTGAATCAGCCAGTGATTTAATATCAAGCTGGGTATCTACTATATGGTTTCTGATCAACCAACTGACTGATGGGTAAGATAATTGCATTGGACCAGATTCAGGCCTATATTTACTAAGCAGAGAAATTGAAGAGTGGGGTATGTTGCCCATGGTAACCTATCAGATTCAAGCTCTCTCTCATTTTACATACTGGAGAATGTAGGCCTGAATCTGATTGGTTGCTATTGGCAACACCACCACTCTTCAGTCTCAGTACATAGCATTGCACTAGGTCTTTTTCCAAAAGGAGAGTCCCAGTGGTGGTTAGAACCTTCCAAAAAATCTGATGTGATTTAAGGGCTGAAGCATTAATGGACCATTTTGCCAATGGTTCTACNAATCAGTCTTCCAGCTGAAGTATCAAAGTGTATGGCAGAATAGAAGACAGAAAGATGTAGAATGTCTCCAGGGGTATTCCTGATATGATTGTGTCACAAATATTCATTTTCGTATTGTCTAATTACTTTTTTCAGGAAAAGCTGTAAAGCACACAGCCCAGAGTTTCTTCACTATTGGTAATGGAGTGCGAAAAGGCATCCCAAAGGTCATGGTGGTATTTATAGATGGTTGGCCCTCCGACAACATTGAGGAAGCTGGCATTGTAGCGCGGGAGTATGGCATAAATGTATTCATTGTGTCTGTGGCGCCTCCTTCTCCAGAAGAGCTTGGAATGGTTCAGGATGTGGCCTTTATAGATAAGGTAGTCAACAGTTTTGTTATTATTAACTTTTTTACTAATATACATATCTACCAACATGCACATTCATAATGTATTCTATATACATATGCACATTTAGCTACATTCCCTAATTCATTTATACATACACACACACTAAATCTATGTGTGTGTTATGGGAGAGATTCTTTACACATAGATTCCCTAACTCTATTTTGTTTTATCAGGCCGTCTGCAAAAACAACAGCTTCTTCTCCTACCACATGCAAAACTGGTTTGGTACTGCCAAGTATGCTAAGCCTCTTGTCCAAAAGTTGTGCACCCATGAGCAGCTTCTGTGCAGCAAGACATGCTACAACTCTGTCAACATTGCCTTTCTGATTGACGGCTCCAGCAGCGTTGGGGACCAAAACTTCCGTCTAATGCTGGAGTTCATGAGTAACATTGTGCGGGCCTTTGAAGTCTCTGATGTGGGTGCAAAAGTGGCTGCAGTTCAATTTACTTACGATCAGCGCTTGGAGTTCGGGTTAAATGATTATGTCAGTAAGGATGATGTTCTTCGAGCCCTTCACAGCATTCGTTATATGAGTGGAGGCACTGCCACTGGAGATGCCATCAACTTTGCTGTACGTAGTGTTTTCCAATCAGGAAAGGCTGGGCCTAACAAAAACTTCCTAGTTATTATTACAGATGGTCAGTCTTATGATGATGTCAGAGGTCCAGCCATCGCAGCACACAGAGCAGGTAAAAAAATGAATATTATATTATATGATATTTATACGTCTGCAACCTGATCCATGCACTTTCAGTGAAGCATATTACTCAGTGGTTCTGTTGCCCATAAACCCTACTCTTATCTGTTACTCAACATTTCAAGCATTGACACAAAGATGGAAGCTGACCACGAATTCCCAAACTGGCTGGATTTGGATGTCAATTATTCACAATTAATGAATGACATTCAGATCACCTTACGCTTCCCATGAGTCTGTTACTGTGGTCTAACTGGAAATTTAGAAGTGATGGTATGGACATTTAGAAGTGGTGATATGGACATTTAGAAGTGATGGTATGGACATTTAGAAGTGGTGATATGAACATTTAGAAGTGATGGTATGGACATTTAGAAGTGATGATATGGACATTTAGAAGTGGTGGTATGGACATTTAGAAGTGATGATATAGACATTTAGAAGTGGTGGTATGGGACATTTAGAAGTGGTGGTATGGACATTTAG
>JABWIB010001758.1:7376-19958 GCA_016617825.1 Platyplectrum ornatum | reverse complement strand
GGTATGGACATTTAGAAGTGGTGGTATGGACATTTAGAAGTGGTGGTATGGACATTTAGAAGTGGTGGTATGGACATTTAGAAGTGGCGGTATGGACATTTAGAAGTGGGGGTATGGAAACACAGAATATAAAAGAGGTCAATGGAGATTTGTAGTTTATCAATTACATCGTTGGGAGAAATTCCGGTTTGGCATACCCCCGTATACACCCCACGTCGAACCTTGGTCTGTTATGTATCTTTCTCTCTATTACCCCACTGCATCATTTTTTCTTTAGCCAATTTCCCACTGTTCCTAACCCTTCTCTTATTTAATTACTTTTTTCTCTAGGACATGGATATTGGTAATAATTCCCATGCTGAGCCATAAACAGTCTCTTAGATTTAGTAGGGATAGAACTGAAGTGTGGAGAGGAAGTGCCATGGCTAAAAAACAATTTGTAAGGGCTGTGTATTTCCAGTGTAGGGACACCCAAGTAGTCAAATGTTAAGCAGGAAAAGCTAATTTAAAGGAAGTCTACCATTGCTTTCTGCTTTAGTTTTAACCTGTCTGCCTTTCCATTAAGTGTGATTTACCAGAAATGTAATAAATACTTATGCTGTCACCTACACCTCCTAAGCTACTTTCCATCTACACTCGTATCTCAACTCTATATTATGTGGTATGATTATATGGCACTTAGTGCTGTCGCCCCCATAAGTCATGACAGCCTAAGCATCTGGCAATTGGCCTATGTCTAGGATCTGNATCTCAGTGCTGATATCCTCCTGAATGATAACATCAAGGTTAGATCCATGCACTGTGTCAATATAGTTGCTGAGCAGACAGTTGAGTACACTACACAATGTAAATAACCACTAAAGACAATAGTCATACTAATATTCACAATTGCTACAATTTTGGTTGGCCCGACTGTTTCATTAGGTAAGTGGGGGAGTAATTCATAACCGAGACAATGCTTTTGGTTTTCATGTCCTGTTGTATTACAATGGCGGAGAGCCACTGGACCCAGCCAATGCATCTTACTGTATGAAACACTGCATAGCTACTATTCATCCACATTCTGGGTACAATAACATACTGTTTTCCCCCTATACTTGCAGGTGTAACAGTCTTCACTGTGGGTGTTGCATGGGCACCTTTAGAGGACTTGAAAGATATGGCATCTGAACCCAAAAATCAACACACATTTTTCACAAGAGAATTTCCAGGACTGGAGCAAATTGTGCCAAGCATGGTTCGCGGGATCTGCAGAGATTACCTGGATTCACAGAAGTGAAGCTATCAATAAGAACCCTCCCTTAGAGAGATTTGTTAAAGAGGCAGCTCATGAATACTGAAAATACAGCCTCTCTCTTGGGGTGAGGGAAAAGGCTCCATACAGTATCACCATTTGTTACATATGTAAAATATAACCATTATCATCTTCATCCACTTTACAAGCTTATAAACAAAATGCTTCTGTATGTAAAGCCAGTTACATTTTCTCACTGGTAGCTTTAAACCAGGTAATATATAATCCTATATCTTTAGGATTGAGTAATAACTGTCTTTGGCTTTAAATAAACAAAAACTAAAAACCACAAAATGATATATTGTATTCAAGCCCTAACCCTAAAAAGTAAAAAGGTTTGTCTTAAACCTTCACACCTCCTTAAAAAGCAATAGCACAGCATACTAGATATAATATATTTATACCGGAAAATTGAGAGAACACATTTTCCGTTCAAATAATATATATTTTATGTCTCCTCTAACAATAAGACATTAGTGAGCTTAATGGTGAACATCTCAATCTCTACACACCTGCAGTACCAGAGGCTGTCAGTAGGTGGCAGATTCAGTTTAGGAAATGTAAACATTGAATGCAAATAAACTGAACTACACATAAAAATTATTAAAATGGTAAAAGGATATACTAATACATAGTTCATATGTTTAAAGGAAATGGCAATGACCCAAAGTTATTACAGCCAGCATCTACAGTTTTTTACCATTCATGGAAAAATATACATATAAAATATGTATAGTACATATTTAAATAAGTGTATATATATTTATATATTTGAGTGATAATGGAGGACTGATATCAGACCAAAGAGTGTATCATTACATCAAATAAATGCCTTGGCTATTCATTGGTTTGGAATTATTTAGTAAATGACATTGCTCATAATAAATTGTGTGCTTTTTAACCATGCAGCATATTTTCTGAAGTGCAATATATTATGGTAAGTTAATAACCAAAAAAGGTGAGGTAACAAACAATGCAAATAAAGAGAAACAAAGCAATGGACAAAAAATATATAGATTGGGACTGTAACTAATATATGTAAGATATGCAATATTAAAAAGCATCAACATTTTTCTGATTAAAAAAAGCACAAGAGAAATACTGAATATAAATAAGAAAGTATCCCTAGAAAAAGCAATGTAAATGATTGCACATACATAAATACCAGGTTCTTAAAGCAGTATGAAGTAAAAGGAATAAGCATTTGATAAAGTCCAGTAGTCAATACCGTTAATTTAATGCAAATTGTGGCAATTGGAAAGATTACTATATAATAAATTTAGCCACAGGTTGTTTGTTCAGATTGAATGGCCCGACTTCAAAGATCCCATAACAGCAGCTAAAATGTAATAAATGATTATCCAGCCTGGTTCCGACTGACAAGTCAATGGGGGGTTTATCAGAAACCCTTAATGCATAGAATGGTTGATCACCGCTAGAACTTGAATCAAATTTCTCAAAAGCCAATTGAANAATGCACAGTAAGCATGTGAATTTAGTAAACATTATTACCCCCCACAGTTGGAACATACGTATCTGGTTTCTACTGCACGTCCGTGGGTACATGTACAAAAGATCACAGGAAAAACAGCGCAGAGATAGACAGGAGGTTCTTTCAACCAATCAGCTACAAGAGCCTCCTGTCAATCTCAGTAGGCCCGCCTCCTCACCANTGATTATCATTACAGTGAGTGGCCTCCTGCTTGATGCGATAATCATTGAATTGTGTTCCCAGCTTTAGTACTTATTTTGCAATAGCAATAGTTTTTAGCATTTCACTATTTTTGTGGTAGGTTTATTAAGTTATGGAATACATTTTATCCTGTTTGTATTGTATTTTAAAAACAGTTTGAACAAGTACCTGCTTTTTGGACTTACACTTAATTTGCACCATGTCAAGAGATGGTACAAATTCAACAGTAATTAGCAGTGCTAATCCCATGAAAAACTGGATATTTAAATTAGAGAAGGGAACAGAGATACTCCTTCTCTCATTTAAATAAGTCAGACTTAAATCAGATGCGAAAGCAGATGGATGGGCACTTGCTCTGAATCAGGTCCCAGATATCTAACTCTTAATTTAAATAATTTCAGGTATAGACTTCCGTCTTCCACTCCAGGTGTTGTTACTATACAAAATTGCTGCATACTTAATGGAGAAATATGATATGAATCTCCAGTAGCTGTATACTGTTTCCTGCCACCTAACACTGCATTTCACAAAAAAGGGGGCCACTAATCCAACCAATGGCTCTTAAAGTAGATAAAAAAAACGTAAGTGACCACGCGAGAGAAGGGCCCAAAGAAAAGGCGACAAAACAAGAAATGATCAAGATAAAACCCTTAACACTACTGTCTGTTGCAGCATCCTGTTGAAGTCTTCAGAGAAAAGGATTTAAATGGTGAGTATTTTCTTACATACATCTGCAATCATGCGCATATACCAAAGTAGTCAGACAATAAGTATTGTAAAAGATTCGAACATTGAAAACACAAATAGAGAACCACTGTATTAAAGCTACAAATAGACGTAACCGCAGTACTTATCCAGAACGTTTGTGAAGAGGAAGTATCATCTGTATTCAGTTTCACCAGTCATTTTGATGCAGCTCTTTTCACATTTTTTAAGGGACATTTTTTTTTTTTATAATAGATCTTGTGTTCCAATTGTATCCATCCTCATGTCATTTTAATATGTGGAAATAAAAATGCAAAAAAATATTTAGCAAAGTTCTTATTAATTTTAGAAATTGTGTGGAATCATATTTTCTCTTTAGCTTATAGAATATGTAACCTTTGTTTTTATTTTTTTTTTGTTAAGTTTTATTTAACCACATTCAAGTCACACACACAAAATCCTAGAATACAGTCATTAATATCATTGATAATCCATAGGAAACTAGCAATAACAGTATTAGCAATAACAGTCAGCAAGTATCAAAGCGTAAACAAGCCAAGATAGAGAAAGAAGGTGCAAGGGTGACCTCCAAAGTCAATGAGAAGGTATTATAGTTGGAGGGTCCCTCTCCAGTATCATTTTGTGTTAACAAAGCCAGCATGAATTTTTTTTTATACTCAGTGGGAAAGTGTCATTATAACCTTCCCAGACATCGATTTTCTTGCATTTGTCCATGAGTGTGTCTAACCAGGCCATGCGAAAGACCAATTTGAGCAGAGGGGTCGTGTTATCTTGGCACTTGTGAAGTATTGTATTTCTGGCCGCAGTGCAAATTATCATTAAGATTTGGGAGATATGGCGTGGGACCTTCCTGTGGAGCAGTGCTCAATATGGCCCACTCCAGTGTCAGTGGGAGTCTGTTGATCAGACAGTGGTCGGCAAAACCAAAATGGGCAGATAACCAGGCAAGCCCAGAGGCAATGGTATAGGTCGGCAGTCGGCTCCTGACAGTGCAAACAATTTGGCGAGGGCAGCAGACGCATTCAGAAATGTTTCTGAAGAGAGAAGAATGTATTGTGAAATAATCTGTAAAAGATTTCAGTGTAGGTACTAGCTGGAATCATGCTAATTGAGAGGTTTAATGCTTGTAGAAGGTCAGAATGCGAAAGGGAGGGAAAAACACAAGTCTAGGAAATTAGGCCTCAAGGGCAGAGTAGTCTATTGGAGAGTCCAGGAATTTATAGTATGCAGAGATTGCTCTTGTGTTACGGGGAGTTAGCAGCAGGCGATTATCAGGGGGGTTATGCCAGTCAGTGTCCGTGAATTGTGAGATAATCGTGCCACTTGTAGGTATGCCTGATGATCACTGTGAAGGTCAGTCAATGCAGTCTCGCAGTCCACTAGGATTAATTTGATAGGTAAGTTGTACGGAGAGGGACAGCGCATATGTATCCTTTTTTGCCTTGGGAAAGCCCTTGAAATGGTTTTATTTTCCTGTATCCCTGTATAAAAGTTATTGTGAAAGGATTTCAAATTATTTTTACAAAAAGAAAAGCACCTTCCATTTTAAATACTTCTACAAATGCACCTCACAGCTCTGTCACTATAAACTCGAGAAACACTGCTCAAAGTCTGTCACGTATAACTACCACCTGCCAATAAAAGCTGTCCACCTGGCCTCTCTATTTCTGTTGACAATGCTGTTCACAAAGCTCGCTCTTTGTGTAACTCTTGATTCTCCTAAATAGATTATTGCAACGCTCTCCTAATTGGGCTCCCACAGTATAAAATCACCCCCTTCAGTCTATATTACATGCGGCAGCCAGACTGATATTCTTTACAAAGCACTCTTCTAGTGCTAGGCCACTTTGCCAGTCTCTACACTGGTTAAATACAAAATCTGGTTGCTAACCTACAAAGCCATCAATAACACTTCACCCACATACATATCCTCACTCATCTCAATATATATCCCACCTTTTTCGCTAAGATCTTTACAGGATCTACAACTCTGCTAAACTAAACACATGTTCTGATTCCTGGTTACAGGACTTATCCCGGGCTGCACCGACTCTCTGGAATAACCTTCCTCGGCTGTTAAGGTTATCCTCTACTCTCCCAGCTTTTAAGTGCTTCCTTAAAATTCTTATATTAAGACAAGCTTACCATATTCCTCAATCTACTTAACATATTCTTCTATTACCTACTTATAACTAATTACCCTCAATTTCTGCCACTATCACTGCTGTGTGACAAGATCATAAAGAGCACAGAACATGGCTGATCTATCCGTTGTATAATAAATAGCATTTACCCCATGTATCAATCGCCAATCTCCCTTAGAGACATAAGCTTGGGACAGGGCCCCCTTTACCACCCTTTCTGTTATCACCCAGTCATGTCTTATTGATTGTTAAAATTGTAAAGTGCTATGTAATCTGATGGCACTATATAAAGTAGATCTAAAATATTAAATAAAACCTATATAGGCGTGACCTAAATTATTTTCCAGTCTTATAACTTATTTGGATACATCCATGTAAATGTGACAATAATATTTTCAAAGATAGTTTTGTAAATGTGCTAAAATATTAATGTGAATTAAAGACTACAAATAATATTCTGCAGCATTGAAAAATACAGAGCTCTCTCTCCCAATAAATGTAAGAATCATACTACAAAAGTCACTTGTTCAACAATTCTTCTAAAGTACAGATAATGTGTAATAAAAGTTATTTATGCTAAAAACCATTCCAGCTCAAAGGCATCATAAAGACCTTTTGATGGTAATGTTATATTTCCTTGATACCGAATACTCTCAGGGTGGGTGGAAATTCCTTTTCATGAGAATACTTGCATTCTGTTATATAAATACATCAATCTTTTGTCACATTTATACATATCATATTTACCTCAATAAAAATACCTTTATTTTTTTCATCTTCAAAGTATCTTCTGGTTTAGAAGCCACTCTACTCACTAATATTCTCATTAGATCATTTATACACAATTGGGGGGGGGGTTGTAATCTGTAATCAGGGTCACTGAGAGGAGGATTCTAATTAATGTTGTAGAACTATCCCTTCTAGATGTATAATATTGTTTTCTTTTGTCTAGTTTCTCATTTATCAGGGTTGTTCTTCAGTACAATTCTTTTGTATTCTTGTAAATCCAATCAGTAATACTGTGTTTGCCCACCAAGGGTTATGGTCACTCTCCCAGGGAACAAAAAATTATTTGGGTTTCCTAAAAGTTTTTGTTTTCTTTTCCTTCAAATCCAGAAAATCCACCGTTCCTTGGACGACAATTTTGTATTTAAATTATTCTTATTTTGATATTTGCAGAAAGAGTCTAAATAAATCATATTCCTTGACAGAGATCTATAAATATATAACAAATATATACTAAAATATGTTTGACCTAGGGGGTGGGTATACACCAATTGTGTCTCTCATCATACCATAAATATATGGGCATAGCTAAGGGCAAATTTTATCCCCATGGCTGTGCCTGTCTTTTCAAAGCAACCATTTTAAAGATGCCCTGGTATTCTGGGATATGCATTTATGACACCAGGTAAAGCTGTAAAGATTCTGGGAGAGGTTTCCAGGCCAAACAAGAGGGCTCAGAACAGAGCGGAAATACTAAATGGAAAAGGGAGAGCATAATGATCTCCTCTAAGTCACATTAAGATGTATATCCATCCTATCTATGGACATCCTGTTCACGACAGATCTATGGAATGCCTTCTTGAATTTAGGAACAAAAAAACAGGAATTCAAATATTTAATTTTTAAGATGGGTCAGAGAAATATTTTTGTCACTTTCTCACAAAAATTGATTGGAGAAAACGTCAACCCCCCACTGGGTATCCAGGACTGGGACAGCCTCAATGGATGGACTGAACATGATGCTTTTTTCCTTGCCTTGGAATTCCTATATGAAGAAATCTGTGAGGAACTGCGTTGGATACTACTCTGATTACAATGAGGATATTGTCAATTGACATCACGGGCAATTTGAGATTGTAGTTCTTCAAGAGACAACAAAATTCCAAGGACAGGATTCTCACTGCCCTCGAGAAACAAGAATGTAATTCTCTGTGCCAGAACTGTAGCCACAGATGCAGCCAGGGAACAGTCAGGAATAAATCTTTATTGTTTTTAAGATGCATATATAACAGATGAAAATACTCTTCTGGCATGCCTAGCTGAAAGCCTACTAGAAGCATTTTGCCCCATATTTCCATGGCATTTGCTATCTAAGTGGTTGACAAAAATGTCACATATCTATTTAAATAGAATATCCCACAAGTGACAGTTCTCACTTACTTAAAGGAGAGCTAAAACTATGACAACAAGTGAATCATCTCCATTAGATCTCTATGGCCAAGTTTTTTTTTACAGAAAGAGGAACTAAGCACTAATCAGTCTGGATAGCATTGTACAGGAGAGATCCACCACAATCAGACAGGTTTGTGTGCTGAACACAGGTTGTCCAAATTCTGAAGACTACTGCAAGTTTTGCATGACACCTGCAACATGTATTGAATAATTTACCAGGTAGGACAGGAAAGAAAAACAACTGTCCAGGTGAATCTTTATGTTAAAGCGGTAGTGTAGGGCATATCATTAGATATAAGGTCCATGTCTATCAAGTCCTTCAAATCCTTAAAGAATGGACAAAGCAGTAAGTAAAAAAAATGTTAAAAACCCCAAAACTTTACTCAAGCTTGCCATACACTATACGTTAAATCGATTCAAGCGAAAGAATTTTCAAAAATCAGATGATTGAAAAAACTGTTCACATACACTGAGTGATTTTTTTTTTCTTTTTTTTTTTTTTAAACGATCGGCCGGTCTTTTCATTTTTTTTGTCAGCACAAACTTTTTTTTAGGTAAAAAAAAAATCGTTCAGTTTATAACCATACAATTATTGTACGGCTTTCATTTCCTTAAAAAAAATTGGTTCATTTTTCATACAAATCATCCGATTTAGTGTATGGCCAGCTTTATACATCATTAAAATATTTAAATTGTTCATTTATGAATTGATAAATAGAAATAAAAATAACAAATAAAACCACTTCCCTTAAAACAATATGCAAGTATGTTTAGTCACTACAGTTAACTTAATTTGTGTTAAACCTCTGTGGCAAGTTGACAGCCCAGGTAAGTAGTGAGAACCAGCTTCAGGGGGAACACCGGCAACTTCGAACAGTACACGGTAGTCTGGGAAGGCAGTGGAAGGTCATGACAAGGCGTTTCAGACAAACCATTTCTCAAGTGTGGTTCCCTGGAATTTAAAGTTGATATTTCAACTTGTTTCTGTCCTCCTGCTGCCTCTATGATAGCAAGGGGACAGATTGCTGTGCATATGGGGAGAAAGAGCAGTNAAAGTTGAAATTGTTTTGGGTCAAGAAAAGTATAACTGATCAACCCAGACTTCAGCCGATTGATCAAGGTATATCATTATCCATAGCTTATTATGACTGACCAATCTTTATGAAAAGCATGGATCATCAGAGCAGTAAGATCATTAGGGTAATTGTTGTATCTGCCTTGACCTCTAGGTTATATTAAGGATCAATTATACATATGGTTTAATAAAAAAAATACTTAAAAGATTATCAAAATGTTATGCGACTCCCTTTGGCAATATTTTATTCTACATGATTACATAGATACATGGGGAACTCTCGTTGAAGCGCACAAAGCTATAGCCTCATTGCTATAGCCTCTCATGCCAAGAGGGAGCATCGATCTCTTTACATCTGTTACCTCTGCCCTTGAGACTCGCCATAAGGCTACCTGAACGCAACCTTCTCCTCTTCTAACCAGGCGGCCATGAAATTGCACTGGCTTAACCAGCGTTTTTATGATAAGGGTGATACATGGGGAGGATGAAAGGAGTCCACTATATGGTTTTCCATATGGAAATTGGGCCTGCTACCTTGTATTCCTGCATAATATATCAAACTATAGAACAAATTATCAAACGTTAGTTTTACTGAGGTGCAACGAGCAACCTGACACAGCGAGCGTTTGAAATTTTTTTTTATTCCTTTTTCTCCCAGAATTAAAAAAAAAATTAAATAAAATATATATTAAATATGTTTTAATATAAAATTAAGAACATTAAGGGAAGAGATTCTTCTCTACAGATCAATAACTATGAAGGATGAAAAGATAATCATTGTAGATAATCATTACATGCAGGAATTTATTTCAAGAATAAAATAAAAATATAGTTTTTAATGTATAATTTCATCTATATAAAACTACACTATGCTACTTCAGGTTGTGTTAGCATAAATACACAATTAACAATCCCTGGAAGAGAATATTCGAATGAAGCTGATATAACAGTTATTTACAAAAATATCTCAATACCAGTTAGAATGTCAATAGAAGATTTCAATCAAAGCAAAATTAAAGTGTACAGGTACACCATTTAATATTTATTATATGTATTTTTATATACAATATTTTTCAACAATTGTACTGCTTTTTTTGTGGTACAATATTAAAAATTTGCCAATTTTCAGCCAGTTAAACAAAAAAACTTTACAAAAATCTGCAAACCGATCAGATATTTTTTTTTTCACCTTGTGGAAGACTAGTAAAAATATGTGAAATTGTTTTAGTCATGCATAAACACAAAATAAAGTCTTTTGTCAATGACAGAAGATGAAAAATTATTGACAAATTATGAAAAAGAACATGTTGAGGATGAGAAGTCACAGAAGGACAACTGCAAAACAAAAAGAAAAAACAAAAAGCAACAAAAGGCTGAAAATGACCATAACAAACATTTAAATCTTAAGTATGGTGGCAGGTAACTAGTACCAGCATTACTTAAAAATCAACAGCAGCCAAAAAGCAATGATTTGTTTATCAACTAGTTTTGAAAGTGGCACTTTTGTATCCCTGTGTTGGTCTTCCTTAAAATTCCCAAATTTAAATATCCTATTTTTAAAAACAATAAAAATAATGACAGGTAATTCCTCAGTAACCTGTCCCACAAACATTGTACGTCCTGTGATACATGAACAAAACCAAATACATAAAGCTGAAATAAATAACAATAAGCTGCTGTAACCTAGATGGGAAACGTGGATAAATTAACTCGTCAATAAAATAAACATACAAAATATCACACAGTGATAGAATGCTGCAATTGTCATAAAGGGGTGGAGGCGTATGAAAGCCCTCGTTTGCCCGTTAAACACACACACACACAGATATATAAATATATCTCTTTCATCACCCAGATACGTTAACCTCTCTAATGCCAGGCGTTCTGGCAGCGTCACTGACTTCTGGCTTTATAAAGGGATGTAGGTCAGAACACGAAAAATGAAGGTTTTAAAAAAAACCCTCTTATATGTTGAGGGGCAGCAGTATAAAAAGCTGTAAAATTAATTTCACTTTTAGGTGCATGATAAAAACACTGCAATTCTGTGACCGCTTAAATATATAAAAAAAAATCTCAAAAAACAAAATACCCCCCATAAAAATAATAGATCATACGTGTATATTTAGGACTAATGCTAAAATTATAAAGTTACACACTAGGTTTTCGTTGTTAGGATAAAAACAGAAACAAACCAAAAATAAAAGTATAGGGGGGGAAAAAAAAAAAATCAAAACAAAATCCCTTCATTGCCAGCCAGGCATTTTGTTTGACAATGCCAGCTTTTACAAATAGTTAACTGGATGTGAATAAAGATATTGTAACTTATATTGGGTTATAGTGTAAATAGAACTAGATCTGACATTTTATTTTTATTCCTTTAAGGTTCTAGGAAAGTTTTGATAGGTATTAAAATATTACGTTTTACTACTGCATTGTAACTGTATCTGACATGAACAGGCAATCTGAACACATTATAGATGTTCAAAACTTCATAAGCAGCTCCACAGCCCCGTGTTAATTGAGCTCCTGCGTCACAATAACTAGAGCCTGAAATTTGAAGTACAAGGCGCACACCCCTGACCCTACCCAACCTCCCCCCTTCCCTGCAAAAAAAAAAAATAAAATAAAATAAAATTGGAACCAATTTTTTTTCTCTGAATTGAAGAAAAAAACATAAGTATATTATATATAATACAGGATCAGACACCTTAAGCAGGTGCTGTGAATACTGGTTATTGTGAGAAGGAGGGATTAAATTACAGTAATTAATGCAAAGTAGGGGTAAGGTAACACCTGCCCCATTGTAACCAGTATCTGCCTATGCTGCAGAAGGAGCTCTGTCTTGTAGTGTCAGTTTTGTATCAAATTCCTCTTGGCAGTGTTGTAAGAATCTGAGTCCTTTTTTTTTTGTCCAAAAATGTATTTGTGGCATTGTACAAAGGTCACACAAAGACCCTGGCCAGGGCATCTGCTCCAGCACTGGCGATGAATGCTTTGGAAGGGTGAAAGGCAACATCATAAATGGACTCATCTAATTTCTTGCGATGCGCAGTTATTTCCTGCACACAGGTCTTGCTGTCGAGATTCCACAAACGAATCGAGCAGTCATGGCCTATTGGAATAGAGCACATAGCAGGATATTCATATTTTGGAAATGACAACAATAGAATAAAAAAAAAAATATCCCTCCCTTCACAAAGCATACACTTACTTCCAGACATAAGGTAGATTCCATTAGGGTCTACTGCCAAGCTTGTTACAGCATCTAGATGAGCAACCATTGAATGAATGGTTTTCCCTGAAAGACATAAGAGGAAAAAAGCTAAATTCAATATAATGGCTTTTAAAAAGAAATTTGCATGGGTAAAGAAAAAGAACATCTATACAGGTCAAACATGTAACTGTTATCGCTGGAACTTTTCCCCTGTGTGACTTGAATAAGTTTCAGACTATACTATTTTTCTAATATACC
>JABWIB010001757.1:36795-47067 GCA_016617825.1 Platyplectrum ornatum | reverse complement strand
ATGACTGACTGTTTACAAATACATTATAGAAACATTAAGAATAGATAGAACAAAAGAAAATACTTTGACAAGCCCCATGAGAAGTGCAGTCTTGGCGTTGTAGTCTCCATATTTTGGTTGAGGTTANCAAAATCAAGGCACTATCCTAATAATCCTAATGGATTGTCTTCCAAAATTCTTTGGATTTGCTGGTCTAGGCTCTGTCAGTGGCTTAACCCGATCCCTGCAGATAGATTTTCAGGGTTATGCACTATAATTCTCCTTAGGCCAGCTGTAAACTTGTCGCTGGATTTTAATGCACCACTTTATGCGGGATCTTGCATTGAAAAGGTTGAGACACACTTATGCCAAAAGCTGAGCAAGCAGGCAGTCCGTTTAAATGAGTTGCTTGTGCAGCTTGGTTTAGAAACGGCCTCCTTGCTAACAATGCTTTGTCTGTGGTATCAGCTTGCTCCTCATTTAGACGGCCAAATAAAGAGTGATTCTGTGGTTTGTCATTAATGGCATCACAATCGGGCAGGGGGTTTTGTTCTTAAATGGGGGCTTTGTCTTATCCCTGCTGTGTAAGCCCCAACCAAGCACTCCTCACCTGTCATAACTGTCATACATTTAATTCATCATGCTGCCTAGTCAAAAGCCATGCACTGATACCATCAGAATAGGAGTGGGAGGTGGATGGAGATTCTTATAACTTTAGTGATCAAAAGGAGATTACAAGGCAAATAAGATTTTAATGAAGAATGGTCTGAAAATAATTTGCTGCTATTCTGTATCATACTTTTTTTTAATAATACATGTAGAATGTTATTATTTCTATGACATGTACCTATTCATGCCTGGCTAAAATATAACATAAACACGCAATTAAATGGTATTTAAAATAAANGGAATTAGCAAAAACATGCAATTAAATGGTGTTCTAAAAAAAGGCTTTCATAATTGTATTCGATTATATATTACATATGCCTCTTCTAAAGTTTATATCATTGATAAGTTAAATAGAGAAATGTTGTTTTGAACATTGGATTTATTTACAGAAGAGTAAGGACTTTTTATTTAATGTAAGAGATCTGTGTTTTATATTGTGAGTACATTGAGGACTAGCGCCTTGAATACAACTGAGTGATAATGACTGTTTTGATTGCATTGTGTGAAATATACTACCATGTCACTCTACGTGTGAGGTCCAGAATATTATGTCTATATCAAGCTAGTTTCACTGGCTTAGCTAATGCTGCCCACCCCCTGGCAGCCAGCATGCCATTCTGCTGGGTAAGAATCTGTGGTTTCATAGAATCTACTTGTGAAGCCATATGGATGCCCATGAATTGTGCCAGCTATATTCTCAANATCTAAAAAGGGAGTGGTTTCCGAACAGGCTGTAAGACAGCAATTGTATTTGGGCAAATTGTAAGCCTAATTACGGGCTCTGTTGGTCTAGAGATAAACCACTAGATATTGTGAATGGTACATATTATACTATGTGCATTAAATATGTTATGTCTAAAATACGTGTGTGTAGAAAATATGTACCTGTTTCTAAATCATTAGCGTTGCTGATCCTACAGACTCTAAAGTGTTATGGTGTATCACCTGCTGAATACTTAGGATACACATTCTGTCTAAACTACAATGATTGGATCATTACAAATTGAATTATGAAGTGTGGTTCCCACCATGGTTCACTAGTACAGACTATTTAACATTTCTTTATTATGGGAAGCTTTATAACTAAATGTATGGCAAATAACGTTTACATGCTATTTTATGAGGCATACTGACAGACGCAACAGTGGAAATGTCTACCTTACTTTACTTTTTCTCTCTTTATTTAATTACTGTATTAAATTCCAATTATAGAAGGCGTAAAAGTATATTTTAATAGAGTCTACTATTTGTATGAATCTTTTGCTGATCATTTTACGAACGTCAAGTAATTCAGTGCATTCAGAATATTTGATACAATTATTTATTCTTTAAGCAAATATATCAGGAGCAATCTTCTGATATTTCATGCTGAGCCAATCAGCTCTTCTTACGAAGTACAGTCCCATTATGCCAGGATTTTCGCTGCCAGCAGTAGAGATGGCATGGATATCAGGATCTTTTTCCTAAGGGATAAATTGTCCCTTTTTTGACCCCCTCTTGCTGGCAGTGATAATCGCTGTAGTGGATGGCCAGCAACTTTCTTCAATGAACACTTTCAGTGTCGAGTTGCTCTCTCATAGAAGCTGCTCCAAAGTACAAACATCTGTATTATTCCTCGTATTTATGATATGCTTTCTCCATCCTTAAACAAATATATAAAGTATGAAGATCTGTGCGTGTACTTTGCTTTTCATGGAAACNATCAAGCTTGTAATCAGGGAATCAAATGGAACATATGGATATGGGCACCTTTAGTGAATATTATGTTGTATTGATTAAATAAAACTAACAAGGAAAAGTGCAATCTTTCATTCACCTTCTATTTACAAGTGAAAAGAGCAGTCACCTGGTGATTAGACCTTTTGCTTCCAGCTTTGAAGAGATGTGTTTTCCCTATGTAAATAATAATTTGTTGTAGTTTGTTAAAGTTCACAGCAGCAAAATAAACTGCAGCCGAACTGCCAGACTAGGTGAGAACATCCCTCCCCTCTTGGTTAATGGGGTGTAAATGTCTGCATGCGTCTTAATGGGGTGTGAACATGCATCACTCATTACACAGTACTGATTGACTAATAAATACATTCATCTACTGTGCAGCTGTAATCTCCCTGCCTGACAACTGTATTCGTTAACTTTGCACACAATACGCATCGTGTGTTTATGTATAGAAGTTTAAGTAGGTCTACTAACATGTCATGGTAATTCCATGATTAAATATCATTGTATTAGTTTACAGCAGATACACACTGTGGACAAGATCCAGGTAAAATTTCTTATGCTGGAAACAGTATTACAGGTGAGAGATGAGTTTCCTAGCCCACGTCTAATAACANTGTAACAGTAACACTGGTCAGTATCTGTGTGCCGTAAGCTAATGCTGAAGTATTCTTTCTGTATACAAATAATATTATGCATTTGCCAAGGTGTAACTTTCCTCTCTTATTTTGAAGTCTGGATCCGGTCCTATGTTTCGGACTGAACTCGCCATGATCTAAACATAAAAATACGTTTTTATTTTTTTATAATACTGACAGTGCAAAGTCAGCACATGATATGCTAGCACAAGATAGTATGCCTCGCAGAACTGAGATTTTTAATATATTTANATAACAGATCATAATGTAAATATCNTGGCATACAACAATGAGTACATATCNAGGGTTAAATCTTCAATACTTGTCCTCTAAACAGAAACCATTGTCAGTTATNTCAAAATAATGTTTTAAATGTTTACTGCAATAAATAAAACTATTTTTTTATGTTGCATAGTTATGGCCGGTAACCCTTTAATTAGTTTGTAGACTGTTTATCCAGTTTAATGCTTCACATGTACTGTTGAAGCTGAAGGAGACATACAGAGTGAGTGGAAAGAGAGTTGCTAAGAGTCTCTAACGACGCGTGCCAAGCACGTGGAAGGTAAATCCCCTAATTCAGTCTATTCTTCCAGCATTCTCTGGCTGGCGGCCAAGCTAAATATTTCTGCTGGAAAAATGCACTCTTGTGAGCTGTGCTCTTAGTAACTGCAGTTGAGATAGAGGGGGGCTTTCCTTCCAGCCAAAGCATTCTGTGTCATCTTGTGTGTTCCCAGCACATTTCTTCTGTTTCAATGCTATGTCCTCTATCAAAAAGAAAATCAGATTATTTTTTATTTTAGAGCTTGTGCTACATATTTGTTCTTTTATTATGCCTACCAAATTTATTTGTTATGTCTTTTAAATATTGAAAGCAAATCTGTGAACGTAGTAAAGATGTTTCCTGTCTTTGTTAACCATTTTTTTTTATTGTAGGAATAATTGTGTAAATACTTGTGATAGCCATAATTGGATTATTTTAATGAACCTAGAAGGAAGAAGAAAAACAAATTGGCAGAATGGTTTTGAGCTCCCACCTCTGTGTCATCTTCTGGGATTTCCTGGCTGGCTGCCACCTTGAATCTGCTGAATGTTCTTTAGATAAATCAATTAAAGGGGCTTTAATATTTGGATGATTGGAAGACAACATATGGGCTGCCTTGGCTTGTGCCATGTGCTACGCTCATTTAATTGAAAAGATTAATAGAGGTGTTTGTTTAATAGAATACTATGAATGTGTGTTGGGAGCGTGCTCTTGAACAACTGCTGCACTGCGCATATTCAAGGGTTAAGAAGCACAAATCATTCACTACAAAATGAGACCCTTACTATTATTCAGAATAAAATTATTTTTTGTAATATATTCAGGCTACAGGCATTTTTGGTTACACCATTTGCTTTGCTAATATAATTATTATAAACTAGGAATTTGTGCACCAATTAAATATGAATAAATTAAGTAAAGAATATTGGAAAATCATAATTATTATAACAATTATTTTTTATAACTAACTGAAACATTATATTTATATAATTATATTACTATCAAATGTGAATATATAAATTAATTAATGATACTTTTTAGAATTGATACATTTATATTATATATATATTATAATATAATATAAATGTATCAATTCTAAAAAGTATCTTCAATTAATTAATTTATACCAAATAAAATAAATTAATTATAACCAAATATTAAATGAATAATAAAAATAAGTGAAAGAATAAAACTAGATACACACATGTTTAAGTGAGCTATATGAATAAATAAACATAGAGCATATATCCAGAGAGCTATTGCAGGAATGCCAACAGGTGACACACCAAAGTGTCAGGATGTCACTCATTTGGTACACAAAAGGAAGGGAGGGAGGATTACTTGTTGTACACTGAAACAGTCATAAATAAAAGGAAGTGGCAACAGTACTTTGCAGATTGTCACACAGGACTGCTGTGCTTGAAGCTCTGTCCACACCAGCAGTGAAGTCTATCTCAGCTAGATCCTAACTATCACACAAGAGTTACATTAGCAGGAACCTAACTTACAATTTCCACTTTGTCACCATGTAAAATTGGGACAGTGTGGATGTTAGGATTGCATGTAAATGTTTATCATCTCAAATCAATCTTACTTTGTGGACCTCACGTCCGCTTCTCACCCTGCTGNCTGAAAGTGTTCTATTATGGAAAGCTGGACCTACGAGATAAAAATAAAGATGTTATGGCTATTGGNGAGCAGGGAAACATCCTTTCTTTTGGAAGTCTTGTCCCAGTCCATAAAGATTACTCTATGCAAAATCAGCCTTAATAGAGTATTAAAAACTATATACTCCATAATATATGCAAAACGATGATGTTAGNCACTCCCCCATTTTAATCTTTGATAAGAGTAATAAAATATAGCTAGCATTTTTAAAGCAGTAATTTAGTATACAGTATTAGTTTATAAAAATGCAGGTTCCTCTCCTGCATCTCAGCTGCAGTACTTACAATCTCAATATAAGCACTCTAAAAGTGTTGATAATAATGATATAGATATAAGATATACATTGAAATTCTAGATCAACATTTTTATTTGCTTTTCAAATCCATATTATTTTCTGCCATTGTTTTAAGACAGTGAATACAGAATTTCTGTTCTTGTGGGTTCATATAATACATTTTCAAAGAAATGCTTACCAGTTATGTTTTGAAGGAAAATGAATAAACNTTGTATTAGATTATCCTAATATTCCAGTAAGAATAAAGACAAAAATGGTTAGAACTACTGATATTAAAGTAAAAGAAATCTCCATTTATCTGCTTATTCTTCCCATAAAAGGATGAATTGATTAGAAATATATTCAATAATTATAAGAGGTTGTAACATGTAAATACTCATGCACTTGCAATTTGGAATGACAGTAGTATCAAAACAAACTGCTTTCAATACATGTGTACACAAAGGCGTGGGTAACCACATTTTGGAGCTTAATGCATATTTAAATGTTATTTCAATGGTATGTGTAACTTCCCCATATGAATCTTACCCACCCTCTTAGTTTGTTATTAGCCAGTCTGGTTTTATAATGATTGTTAAAACTATAAAGTACTTTATAATATGTGGTTAATAAAATAATAATTAATAATGGTTATTTACGAATAGTTAGGATGCATTTGGATTAGGACCATATCACTTTAATTATGTTTCCTATACATCCCTACACAGAATTTTAACTCCAAACGAACTTCTGAAACATGTAAAAGTTAAATACAAAAAAAAAAAATGGGAAAAGGCTTTTTTGACTGCCAATTAATCATTTCTAAACTGCCTAGTAAAACATACAATAAACAATGTCTACTCATTTAAAACAGATGCATCTACAAACATTTTAACAGCCTTTATGCATTATATATTTTTTTCATTATATAATAAGTCACACGACTTATGTGGATTGCATGAAACAAGCTAAATTAATTAAGCTTCCTTCGCTTACTATATTATATACGTTTTTATTTCAAATGAAATGTAATATTTAAATACATGTTGATACATTTCCATGGAAGATAAACCTATTCTCTGTAATAATGTATCTGCTTATAAGCCAAATTCAAAACCCCAAGCCGGGCAGCTATTGTTCCATTTTTTTTTCCTTTCTTTCCTTTTCTTCCTGATTTCACTCAGCCTAAGCAAACTGTCTTGCACATCTTAAAACAATTTGGCAATCGGAATTATCAGCCTGGCCAAAAAGGAGTTTGTTTTGTTAATTGCTCTTGTTAAGCCTAATTACAAAATGGGGGAGGAGCTGTTGCAAGGGGAGGGAGAAGCTGGTAGAAGGGAAAACTTTAAAATCCTTGAAGCAGTCTGGAAGACGGCTAGATTTAAAGAGCCAGTGAGAGTGTGTATACAGACAGACAGTGAATGCGTGCGAGTTAGTCACAGATGTTACACATGGACTAAAACTGGAATGCACTTACTCCAGACTGAATACCTGCTGTATGGAAATACCACAAGGTACAAAATTACATACTCATTTTATGCATGGATGATTTTTATTTTATGATAATATTATAGTCCAGATGAAATCTTGTATATGCTGATTTTTTTTAATGTTAATTATAATAAAATATACTGTATGCAGAGTAATAAGATTAAAATGTGTTATGTATGTATGTATGTGTATATATATATATATATATATATATATATATTTACACGTTTGTGTTTATGCAGATTTGGATAAGATTAAGTTACCTTCTATAACTAAAGCAGTTGGTTTGCTACTTAGTGGAGAAAGGTGTAGGGCTCCTGCTGATTTTCTTTGTTTACTGGAGATAGTGTTGAGTAGTAGTGTTTATTTTTGCCTGTTATTTATACTAGTTAATGTGGTATACTAGATAGATTTACTTCCTGGGCCTCCTATTTTATCCTAGACATTTTATTTGACAAATGGTTTCTATTTGACACTGTTTTATCAGTTAAGCTTCTACTGGGTGCTGCTTGCTTCTGCTTTATCACAAGTAAGTGAGTTATCTGAGATACATTAACANTCTGACAATTCTCAGTGGCAGAGATTGATGTGGAGGTACAGTGAGGTAGCTATACAACGCACACTTTTTTTCTGTACTAGGGTATTGAGCTGTGTTGGACATACAGTTGTCTGTTCTTCTGGGTGACACATGATTTTGCAAATGTTGTCCTCAAAGAGGCATTGTTTAAATGCTACGTGTGCTACGTTTTATTGCTGATGACTTTTTAGTAGCCTGCGATATTGGTACTATTTATCATGTCTTGCAATAGAAAAAAATGTGTGGCTGTTTGATAAACATATGACTGAAATATCCTTCCTATTATGATTTATATTAGGTGCAGGTTCTAATACCTGGACTGAATTGGTGTCATTTTCTTAAAGGGTTAATTGATACGATTCTTCTTTTTGGTGGTTTTGCAAATTTGGTGACTAATGCTTCAGCCTGTTAGTGGGCATCTGTCTCGGTCTCTGAGTGTAATGAAAAGTACAGTTTAATCACTGGTGAGCCAAATTGAGCATGATTAGCTGTTATTGAAGATTAGTGTACAGTATTGTCTGGTGTTGCGGAGTATTGATCTGGATGGGTCTCACCTCACTGTTGGCTGTTTTCTGTGCGGTGATGAACTCTACAGAGAGGGGGGGGGTTGGCTGCATGCAGGCAACGGTCCAGATGGGGCAGAAAACTGGTCCTGAAAAGACTGTGCCAGGAAGTAGGTCAGGTACTCTGAGAGATTATACGAATCACGCATCATCCCTGTGTGGCAGGAGGCAAGACAAGCAGCACACAATTATGAGGAATTAGAACAGCAACAAGTAGTGCAGATTTATCAGCATTAATTGTCTATTGTCAGGACAGGGTCCTTCTTGCAGATCACGGCTGTTGGCAACCTCCTAATACCTCTAATGGACTCTCCATTGTAGGATTATCCCTTCTAAGGACAATGTGTTTCTTTAAGAAGAGTTGCTTGGACTTAAAACTGCTGTGTGTACCTTTCTTTTTGGTCTTCCATTTATAGAGGAAGTTAGAAGAGGCCACATTGTTGCTCTTCTATCAGTAACTGTATTCCTTGAGGGGACTTAGGAATACCTATTGAACATTAACCGTATTACCCCACCTTCCTCAATGAGACCTATCAGAGGACAATAGGTTGCTTGATAGAGGTAGAGATAAGTAAGGGACAATTCTTAAAGAGAAGTGCCCCACCCTTCTTCAGTATTTCCATGTGTTTTCCATAGTAAACATTGCATTATTGGAGGTGGATAAGGTGTCAACTATAGACTGGCAAAAAAAAAAAGTGAATTTAGTAATTGATTCCCTTTAATGGAGCATAAAATTCAACTCATTATGACTGTGGTTAGNGCAAGGGGATTTCACAGATCACCCTATATTGCAAGTCACAACTCAATGTGAATCTGAAAGTAACACGAGACACTACGCAAGAACTGCTGATTAATGAGGTAATTGAGGTTTTTCGGGAACGTAGGAATGGGGAGATTGTTGTAAAAGACATGACTGTGCTTTTTACTCATCTAAGGGGAAACAGAGATCGCAGTTACTGCCTGAGGCACTAACACATTTAAGCTTGTTCAGANCTGGGGACCCTTCTATTTTCCGTGCGGAATAGGAGCGGGTACAGAAAGCGGCACAATGTGGGTGTTTCTGCTGGGAGCAGTGGTACTTCATGATGGTGGCATGTTTTCAGTAACTGCTCCTCTTTTCATTACGCCCTAATCAGAATAGAGTAGCATTGCGTCCAAATGTCCCTAATAGCCAGACAGATGCCCAGCACGGGATCAGTTCATGGATAACACTTTGTATACATACATACAGGTGATGAGCAGCTCTCTATGAACACAGCTTAAGGCCTATATACAGCACTGGGCAGTCTATGTAAATGTGCTGGCTAATGAAGAGCTGTTTATGTTTTGCTTTATGCCAGTAACAATGGCAGAGCTGGTGTTTACCATAAGAAAACAGTCCTGCCCTTACTGCCCTCAGCTGGTAGAAGCCCCCCTTCCCCACCCACACACTTTCTTTTTATCCTGCTAAAGGTGAATGGGAACCCTCCGGGGCATCTGCATGTCAAAGTGCCCGCGCCGCTCCCATGCAGCCAGCCATCCCCGTGTAGCTGGGGCCACCTTCAGTCGGCACTGTTCCTCTGCACAGGCACCTGGTTAACCCCTCGGCCGCCTGTAAGCCAGACGTAAAGCGCGCCGCTGCACGGGGCACCAGGGGCTGGGGAAGCGCGTCAGCCGCCCTCGTGACGTCACGCGAGCAAGATGTGAGGTGAGGTCATGGGGAATGTGTAGTCGCCAGGTAGCTGCCAGTAGCCACTCCTCCTCCTCCGTGTGACCGCGCTGTGTAAATAATAGCTATAGGAAACAGGAAGAGTGGAGCAGAGTAGACAGAGGCAGAGCAGCACCTGTCTCCAGCATGAGCACAGCATAGCCCTCACTCAGCACTCAGCACTCAGCCCTCACTCAGCACTCAGCACGGACCCTCCAATGTTGGTTTTATGTATTGGCAAGTGTGTGGAATCTGCCTGGGTAAGGATCGCTTTCTTTTCCAGCTTGCTTTAATATGTGGACACTGTATTTCTAGTTTAAATATATTAGTTTACACTTTATAACTCTTTAACTTTACTGGCAGGCTGTATTAGCAAACTACATACGGATACATGGGATAGTGTTTTAGTAAACAATAATAGTTATTTTGATGATCTTAATGTTGTTTAGCATAAATAAATAAATAAAAA
>JABWIB010001757.1:10624-36735 GCA_016617825.1 Platyplectrum ornatum | reverse complement strand
ATGTATTTCATTTTGGGAGTTACTTGAGAACTCATTGGATATCCAGTATACAGATATACAGATTTAGTGCACTGGGATTACCCTGACTATCCAGGAATATTTGTCCTTACGGCTGGAAGGAGTTATGAAGCTGTGTGGCAATGAAGGGGTTAGTGAGCCCCCTCCCAGTAGTGTTGTCGCTGTAAGGGATGCTGCTGGCAGGATGTAAAAGTTTAAGGGCTTTTTTTTTTTTCTTGCATTTTCTTTAACTTGGACAGGATGAAAAAAAAAACAAAACCCTATAAAGACGTCAGAGGAGTTAGGTTGTTTTGAAAGTTATTTGTCAGCTGGAAGCTGGTGGGAAAGTTCAGGCTTCCCCATTCGGAAGAGTTCCGCTCCTTGCATGCAACTTCCATTTTTAGCTTCATTCACATGTAGACCGCAGCTTCTTCCTCTTCCTTTCCTTGTTTGTGACACTTTCCAAGGCATTGCTTCCAAGGAGCTGAATGATCAGAGAGTCACAACATAGTGGCTTGTAGCACATAACCTATAAGAGAAGGCAGATCCTAACTATTAGCATGCATACAGGTAGGTGATTTGTGTCCTGGGTGAACGACACAAGTCATGGAGTATATTTACTAGAAATGGATAGAAAAAAAATAAACGTTCTATTAATAACTACTTTCTGTTTATGCATGTTTCCCTCAGCTTATTTAGATGAGTAATCTCAACGGAACTGCTTGCTCCCATGTAACTGCTTGTAATTCACGCACATTACTGAAGGATTGTGAGAACTTACATTGGACTTTTTTTTTGTCTCTTCCCATATTGCAGGCTGCCACACTCCAAAAAGCAATTACACATTTTAGATCTCCCCAACCNGAGGGGACATAAACGACCATGAAAATGGATATGGAAGGAGTTGATATGACGCTGTGGCCGGAGGCTGAATTTGAGGCNAAATGTACATACATAGTGAAGGATCATCCATGCGACAGCATCTCGGATGGAAATAACNTTGTACAAGCACAAGCTTCCCTGCCCAGGAATTTACACTTTAAATGTGCGTCTGGATCCAAAGAGGTTAGTAGATGGAAAATTGGAATTTCTGGAAAAATATTGTTTTTTTTTTATTTACTATTTTCTATGTATTAGCTTATATTTTACATTCTGTGAAACCTTTTTTTTTTTTATTTGAACCCTTTACAAGAGCGGATGTAAGAGGCCAGGAAACAATGGCATTTCTTGGTGTCATTTAGGGTTCTGAACAAGTCTTGTCTGAGAGATTCCACAACAGGTTTTGCTGTCTGCTTTTGTCTTTGTTTTTTAACTTCTCAGCAGACTGAGAACTATCCATTTGTGAGTCGGTGCATTCTTGACGTTTTTGTTTTTATAAGGGCTGTGNATGAGCAACGGGCTGTTTACATTTTTATTTGGTAATTATAGTTAGGTGTATTACTGAAATGATCACCTGGATTGCAATCTCAAGAGTCCTTCCTTTGTGCTACTGCATTCCACAAATTACCAGCAGGGCAACTTCTTGTACTGTAACAATTCTAATAAGACCTAGTCATAACATCAGATGTCATTACTAAAGCAGTATATCGAATGCATGACATACTGTACATTCACATTTTCTACCCAGCTATCCCAAGTACAATGTANTAGTTATTTGAAACCGTGGGGGGTAGACGTCTTAATATTTGGAAGATTGTTTTTTATAATAAGATGGGTTGCTGTTTCTCGTCTCCTCTGCCACTAGTTATCAGGCAGCACTCCGTTGTCCAGAAAATGACAGAGATGAATTTTTTAAATTGGTAGAAAGGTCACTGGTGCTTGTAGAGAAATGGAGTAGGCCAGGAGGTGGGAGATTAAGTATGGACTTGCTAAAAGCCCTCTGCCTTCTCTCCTGAAGTGTTTACAGAAAAGGCCTCGCTCCTGCAATGAATCATTGCAACGCTGGGGTCACTTCCACAGGCAGTTTCATCCCAGTTTAGATTAGCTGGGTTTTAATGAATTTTTTTTACACACTTTACTGATAATTGCAAATATAGAGCATGTTTTAGGGTATAACAATAATTATAATAATGAAAAATATAGGCACTATTGCGAATTGCCCTTCTCAATATTCTTTTTGTCGGTAAGTGGCCATAACACCATGCGAGACCTAATTTGATATTTATTGTTCTGTGTGTGTGTGTGTGTGTGTGTATATATATATATATATATATATATATATATATATATATATACACACACACACTTTTGTGATGTCCTGTATTTCACACTGAAGTTAAGCAGTTCATTTTAGTTCTGAAATTGAGGCATCAGATCCAGTCATTTGAGCAATGCTATGTCACTGAAACTAAAGCACCAGATGGTTTTCACTTTACTCTTTCAAGTAAGGGGGTTTTCAAGAACATAATTGCTTATGAGGACAACTGTATGAAAATACTTTACATGAAGGTTTTATTTGTGGGGAGGCTTGAAACCTTACTGTTTGCAAACTAAAAGTGGCATTTTAGGAGGTGCTTGACATCTGCAAGTATTAAAACAATTGAAGATTTGCAGTACGCTGCCCTCTTTTATTGTCCCCGCACTTTGCTGGCAGTTCTTAAAGGGCTGCTGATGCCACTTATTAAATGTGTTACATTTCTTCTTAAGTGTGAATAAATGTGTAGACTGTGTATAGTTAACCTAAAGATTCCTGTAGTGTTCTCCCCCTGTCTGTATCGCCCTCTGCTGGTCACTTTTGTGTGCCTTTACATTTACTATTAAAATACCTAAATGATTATGGACAACAGTCAGGTATAGTTCTATGCATAAAATGTATTATTAAGCATTAGAATGATAATATAATTGTGCTACTTTCGATAAACATCTTACCACTTTTGTTTTGTTTATTTCATAATAGGTGATTGGTGTTGTAAGCAAAGAATATATCCCAAAAGGAACTCGCTTTGGACCATTTGTGGGGGAGACCTATACAAATGACACTGTTCCCAAGAATGCAAATAGGAAATACTTTTGGCGGGTGAGTTTGTAATACTGTTAAGTATAGGAAGTATGTTTGCATTAGTGTCATAAAGACTAATGCTGGGCAAGTAGTGTGCTGATCACACATTTGATATTACACCTTGTTACATGATCACTGAGTACAAATAAATATTCTACCAACATTCCCTGGCTTCCTGTAAAAAAACAAAAAAACGTAAGAGGAAATGATAGAAAATCATATCCTATTTGATACAATCCACATCCTGACTTAGAGGCAGTGTTAGAAATGTCTTATAGGAAAGCATGGTTCCCATCATCTCATGCATACAAAGAAGGATGTTTGGGGTTGAGCAAACCCCAAATGTGACATGATTTCTGGTAATAGCACTGTGAGTCAGCACCTTCTCTGTTCTTTATAGTGTATGGAAAGAGCAGCGTTTTTGTTTCTTTCTGTGAAATTCAGTGATCTCGGGCTGCTGTCCTTTTTAGCTATCACTTCTGAAAGTGAACTCTTATTCTAGATAATAAAGACAGCCAATCTCATCTGTTCCATTAAGTAATGAATATTCTAGATGTCTAATAAGATATATTGTGAACCCATAACTTTCACACTGCACTCAATTTCCAAACCTAATTTATAGTTCATATGTTATTCATGAATATAATATTCAGAATATTTTAAAACTCCAGACAAACCATAAAAGGTATAAAAGCCAGACCAACAATTGCAAAAAAAAAAAAGAAACTCTTTGAGATCCATTGACCAGAACAAAAACTATTGTCTGTCTTCTAACAGCAGCCTTTCCTGTAGTCTCACTTTCATAAGCAGAACATGTGAAAAGAAGCGTATAAAGTTTTGTCTCGTGGCATTTTAGTCTAAATATGTCTTAACTCTCCATTGTCTTGTTATTTTTAACCTGCGGATTACGAAGGAGGGGAGGTTTGTTTTTTTGTCCGTCTATAAGGCAAAATATCACAAGACTGTTCTTGTCTTGCGAGAGGAAAAGAGTGTCTTGGCTAAGAATGAATGACAGTGCTGGTTCCTGTACTGTTCATTGTCATGGCAGGTGAAGTTCACCTTTGCTCCACCCTGTCTTCTGACAAAACGACTGCATTCCAAGTATTTATACGATTAAGTGTTACTTTAGTCCTTTGAGAGGGGGAAGTAGGATGGGGATAGGCGGACAATCTGCAAGTGCAAAGCCTGTCTAGTTTAACATATTGTTAATGAGCCTAAACTGACTCAGGATCTGTTTAAAAAGTGTGTGTAAGAACAGATAAAGTTGGTACAATTAAATCATCATGCCTATTAAAGAAAGGGAGGGCTTTTATGGCTAAGCATAATTGTAAAGACATTACTGCTAAAAGTGCCATTTCTTTGTGTATTGAGCATGTTAATTCTCCCATGATAAATATCACAAAGACAAAAACTGTCACTTTGTTACTTTCACAATTCTTTCATCACTTGTACTTCCGTTTGGTCATTGTGTTAATAACCATCTGTCTTTTGCCTGTCTTGAAATATCATGCTATTGTATATTAATGACACTTTTATATTACAGATATATTCGAATGGAGAATTTAACCACTTTATTGATGGTTTTAATGAAGAAAAGAGTAATTGGATGCGCTATGTGAATCCTGCACACTCCATTCAAGAACAGAATCTGGCAGCCTGCCAGAATGGCATGAATATCTATTTCTACACCATCAAGCCTATCCCAGCCAATCAGGAGCTGCTTGTGTGGTATTGCCGGGACTTTGCAGACAGACTTGATTATCCGTCCTCTGGGGAGCTGGTTATGAATCTTAGTAAGTAGATTACAGTGTAAATGGCACGGAATGTATGGCATGTTTCTAGCACTCCTATGCAATCTAATAATAAAACCTATCATTAAATGGGTGCAACACTCAAACAGTTTCTGACAGGTAACAAGTTGATGTGTATTTACTATTCACCTAAACTTCCTCTAAATGATTTATTGAAGACACAGAGTACTTATAAACAAAGCAGTGTCTGTCTACTGACAAATTCCTTGAACACACAATGTCATTTAATGTAAATGAAAACCTAAATAATTATGTCGTACAGAAATGATTTTATCATTTTAATAAACACATTTGGATCCTTGATAATAAAAAAAAGGAGACTTGTATATTTTATGCAGTATACGAATGTTGAAAGAAGAGTTGCTTCTTTTTTTTTTTTTTTTTTACATGTTTACAGACACCACATAAACCAATAAGTAAAAGAAAATTCTGTAGAATTTCAACTTCATTTCCTTTAAAATGAAGTCAACTACTTTTGCCCTGTGAGATATATCTCGCAATCTCATTTACTGTCAGCTACTGGTTGGGGTGGGAGGGTTTTTTTTTTTTTTTAAACTTTCACTTATGTGGCTTACATACTTACAAAGCTAATCATGATGCTGTATATGGTATATAACTACAGTTATATAAATATTACACTAATACACAGCTGTCTAATACACAATATGCAGTTACTGATATTGTTGATTGTAATTAATGTATCATAAACTAACAGTTTAAATGTTATTCCATTTTAGAGCAAAGTTTGATCATCACTGAGGAGCAAATTTCCAGAAAAGACATGGACTTTCCAAAAAGCACACCAAAGAAAGAGCACAGTGTGAAAGAGATCCTGAAAAACACAAACCATTCAAAACCCAAAGAGGTACTACTGAACAATATGGAAGAGATAACAGACTTGCCTAAAAACTGTAGCCCTGATAGGCCTTTCTTTCCAAGGGTTGTGTATCCATTCCATTCCCATATCCATGAAGATTACTTAAAGACCTCTGTGGGGTATGGCATGGAAAGAACAAATTATATGATGCATTCACCAATTCAGCCATCTACGCCTCCTAGTCCTTCAACAAGAAGTAGCCCAGACCAAAGTTTTAAAAGCTCGAGTCCACACAGTAGCCCGGGGTCTGCTGTGTCACCCCACCATTCATCACAGGACAACCGAGAACTGTTTCCCTTTCTAAGTAGACCTTACAGCACTGAAGGACTGGCATCCTTTCCAAGTTATGCATCTCCAGCCAGTCATCTGCCCCCAGCATTTTTATCTTCCTACCACCCTTCATATCCAAAGTTCCTTTTACCACCTTACNGCATTGGCTGCAACGGCCTTAACACACTGAACAACATGAATACTATGAATAACTTTAATATTTTCCCAAGAGTTTATCCGTTTTATGGCAGTGTCCTTGGAGGTGGAAGCCTCTCCCATCACATGCTAAATCCGGCATCCCTTCCAGGTTCTTTACCTCATGAAGGGGGGCGGAGGTTAATGCAACCTGACCAACCTCGAGAGATTCTTATTCCTGCACCCAACAGTGCCTTCTCTGTAACAGGCACTGCTGCTAGTATGAAAGACAAGCAAATCAGTCCAACAAGTGGATCACCTACAGCTGGCACAGCTGCAAGTTCTGAGCATGTAATGCAACCTAAACCTACCTCAGCAGTGATGACCAATCCTGATGAAGCCATCAATCTGATTAAGAGCAAAAGGAACATGACTGGCTATAAAACTCTCCCTTATCCACTTAAAAAGCAGAATGGGAAAATCAAGTATGAGTGTAATATCTGCTCAAAGACATTTGGACAGCTCTCAAACCTTAAGGTAACATTACTAGGTCAACAACATTGATTTTTTTTTTTTTTATGATGTTTTCAACAGTAAGCAAGCACTGATATTGCATNACCATTTCTAATATATTTATATTATTGCCTTGCAGGTGCATCTCCGTGTACACAGTGGTGAGCGTCCATTTAAATGTCAGACTTGCAATAAGGGATTCACTCAGCTGGCACATCTTCAGAAGCACTTTTTGGTACACACAGGGGAGAAGCCTCATGAATGTCAGGTGTGTAATAAAAAAAAGTGTTATTTTGTAATAACAAACAAAAAAGACATAAATCACGCCTTATCTGATACTATCTAGTACATATAAATAATCCCTTTCTAATCTGGAGGGACATATTACCAGGTTCTCGTTATCAGGCCTCTGTCCTGCTCCCCAGGCACTTAGAGCATCATATGCCTTTTTTATTTTTAAACCCATAATTTAGAAGTACAACACAATTGTTCTAACCTAGGCTATAGGCCCTGAATGCCCGAGATGGGCCTGATGGATCTCTCTCTCTCTCTCTCTCTCTCTCTCTCTCAACTACTTTCTCAAAATCACACCCTCAAAATGAACTACCTTCTTGAGGTTGTAAAAAAAAAAAAACTAAAAACCCAATGCACATAAGGTTTTAAAAGACAGAAATGTATTTTCTAGTAACAAGTTTCCCAATATGTCAGATGGAATGAATTGTATAGCCAAATAAATAAATAAATACGGCTTAATGTTTTATATATATCTTTTCATTATTTTTNTTTATTAACTATATTTNTCTATTATTATTTAGGTATGTCATAAGCGGTTCAGCAGCACAAGCAATTTAAAGACTCATCTAAGGCTGCACTCTGGAGAGAAACCCTACCAGTGTAAGCTGTGCCCAGCAAAGTTCACCCAGTTTGTTCACCTAAAACTCCACAAACGTCTGCATACAAGGGAGCATCCACACAAATGCATTCACTGCCACAAGAGCTACATCCACTTGTGCAGCCTCCATATTCACATGAAGGGAAACTGTCCTGTGTCTCCAAGACCTGGTCTAACAAGGGAAGACCTGAGTGTGATCAATGAAGAGATCGAGAAGTTTGACATCAGTGACAGCGCAGACAGATTAGAGGACAGTGACATGTCTCCAGCTGTAGAGAAAGAAATCATGACTCTTCTACGAAGAGAAATAGAAGGTGCCAGTATGAAAGTATCTGTGTCAAGGAGTATGGGAAATGGATTAATGACATCTGGATGCAACTTTTATGAACAATCTGACTCTGTCATTAAGTTGCCTCATGGCTCCACGCTACCTCTGTTACCTGTTAAGGTCAAGCAAGAGTCCATTGACCAGATGGACTCTTAAGAGACTAAAGGATTAAGTATTATTTATTTAAAGTTGGGTGCCTGTAGCAGGTATTTGTAAATATTTAAAGTGCTGCAACATATCTTGGCTTGTGAAAGGTAGAATTCTCCCATAATACCAACTCCTAATTCCAAGAAGGATCTCCGAGAGATGTTTATTCTCAGGGCATGGAAAGAGGCAGGGACATGGGTATTGCCTACTTAATATTATTATTATAATAATTATTATTATTATTGAAAGACAATCATTTTATCTAATTATTTGATGTTAAAAAGTACTTCATAATTTATTATGCAATTTATCATTACAAAGCAATAATTTTAAAATGTTTACAATGACTGGAAAAAAATCATTGTAATTTAAAATATAGATAATTTTTTGTCGCCATTGATGTAGATATTTTCGTCAGATTTTGTTAATGTTGAAAGACAGCAAGTTTAACATTTGATGAACATCTAGGAATTCCATACCAATGAAAAATGTTACCAAAGCTGGAATTTTGATTAAGTTAATTTATTTTTGTTCATTGTAGTTTTTGGTTTCTTTACCCTACCCTGTGTTTTATATGGTTTGGTATACAGAATTACTCTAAAGAAAGTATCAGAATACTGCACATGAAAACATGTGGTGAACATTTCCTCCTATTTCTGTATCTGTATATCAAACGAATCTATTTGAAACAACCAAAAAGTCCTAAAACTGTTGTTGAAGTTCAATGTTACATTCTAAAAATTTAACATTAATACAAATCCAACATTTTAAGACTTTCTATATCCTAATGGTCCAGTAGTAGACACGGGTAATACATTTTGTTTTATTTTGTTACTGGCGCCCATCTCATTTTATTTTTCTGTGAGTCATTTCCTTCAGTATTTTGTGTCTTGTACATTTATTTGTTGTGGTTAATTTAAATGAAAAGGGCATTGCAAAGTTGTTCAACAATTTTTTACCTCATTGCTTGTGTCCAATGGTGCAGAGAAAAGCTGGCTCAACCAAAAGCTTCGTAACTTTAAAGGAGAAACCAAATATATGCAATTTGTAACTGTGCTTACTGTTTATACAGTTGCTTTGCTCTCTCACTCCAAAGATATTGTATTGGCAACCCTGTATGGTGGGATATGCTTACCACTAGCAAAGTCACCTAATGAACGCTGCTGAAGTTTTCCCCTGCTGGCAGCATTGTGGCATGCCTGAATATCCGTGGCATGCTTTTGTGGCTTGCATTTTAGAATCCTAATACAGCAAAGCATACCGTTTGAGATTTGGAACTTAAGATCTACAAAATCCAATAGCACTGATCATTTTTTGGCATTGGAAAGTGTCCAAAACCACTAAATCAATGCCAAAATATCAAATAAAAGGTACCAAAAAAACAGCTTTACAAGATCATTACTTGATAACTTGTGTGCAAGTATTGAGCTGAACCTATGTAGCAAAAGCTAAAGTATTAATGTAATATATACCAAAGTATCACTACTGTCTGTGGACAGACCTCTTACATGTTGCCAGTAGTGCTTTTCTATATTCACTTCAAAGACTTTTACTGTATGACTTTTTCAGAATGCATTACTTGTTTCCTTAGTTTCTTTAATACAAGTGAATGTAGCAGACAGTGGTTTCTCAATATTTTGTTTCTAATTGTAAAATCTGACCAAAGTTTAACAGGCTTTTTACCTTGCTAGAACAACAAAATTTCTTATGTTTACATATTCGTTTACATTGTTATTTATGTGCAAATTGTCAAAAGTTGTAAATTAAATCTAAATGTGCATTTCTTTATACTGAAGTTCTGGAATTTCATTTACCTTCCTTATAAAAGAGTGGCTCTCTATTGTTTAGATTATATGAAAGATTTGGTTGGAATATCAATACAACACAGCTGGGATTTGCAGGGACACAGTTCTTGGTCATGTAGTGTGACATTTTTAGAACCTCCTTAAAAGTTATGTTGTGAAACATTGAATACATGTGAGAGGTGCGTGTAAGTACAAAGGCAGTGGTACAAATATGAATTTTGAAATATTATGAAGACATCTGTGAAAGAAACTGTCTGATCCACATCACACACACAACTCTTTATAAGCATTCTATTAGAAAGCAATGGGCCATCTGTTGCCCGTATGTTCAATGGTTTCATTTTTACCTCCGGGTGCATGAGTAGTCTATACTACTATAGCAGGTTCTCTTAAATTGTATACTAGAAATTCTGTATTTAATTACCTCTGCATAAGTGGAAGATGCATGTATGAAGAAGAATACTATTTGTTTTGCTCAGTCAAACACACACAATCTCACATTTTAAGCGAGGATTCTAGTTTATTTCAGAGAACTATAAATCATTAACATTCAAAGGGGTATATATAATATTCATTGCTTAATTTGATTTGAATTATAAAAAAAAAAAAGTAATTTTCCTTTCTCATTTTCTATATTATAATGGATACTATTATAATGGATAATTTTACTGTGATAAAATGTGTAGATGTTGCCCCTGGCAACCAATCATATACTAGTTCTCACATTTCTAATACATACTAGAGAAATTTGAAAAATTCGGATTGGTTGCTATGGGCAACTTATCCATCTAGCCCTTGAAAATCATGTAATACAATCCCTAAGCTAAACATTCATATAGATCCGGTAAGGCCGGGCTACTATGCCGATTCCCAAAAGTTCTGGAGGGAATAAAGAGAGGGAATGTCCATACTGTAAATTTACCAAGTGGGAACTTCATTATTGCCTTATGTTTAAAGAGATTGTAAGTGTCAATTCACTGTCCGTTCCAGATGGAAGAAAATGCATTTGGATCAGACAGCAAGGATCCAGAGTGTAGAAAGGCATCTGCAAGTAGTTGGTAGAAGATTCTGTAGACAAAACATTATTCTGAGTCCTTGTGGAGGCTGGGTGCTTTGTCTGGCACTGCGCATGGATGAGGCAGATGTTACGGAATGGATCTCTGCGTGCTAGGAGCACTGTCCGATAGAATGCAAGAAGTTGGGGGAGTGGAATATGAAAATTAAACAGTAGGGCCAACGCATGAGGCATCTGCCTGTGTGAGGGTACTGCACCTCACTTTTACAAGCCAAATGAAAGACCTCCCTGTGTAGAGAATATGCATGGGGGGTCAGTATCTAAAATCTTTTTTGCCACCATCACATCAGCTTGGAAGCAATAGAAAATCACTTCCATATTTCTGAAGATTATACAACTTATAAAATAGTGATTCAGAGTTGGGAGTAACTGGACATTCAGAGATATTTTACACTCTGGCAAAAACACGTTGATCAGTTTGAAGCTAATGTAAATGTGTACACCGCATAGATTGGGAGGTGATGTTTTATAGCCCATCTATAGCCCAAGCTGAAAAATGTATCAAGTATTTGTGTAAAGTAAATCCATCCAGTATTTTATTCTCATCAGCATGGCTTCTCCCAATGAAGATTTGCATCTTTTTGTACTGTTAAGCTGAGCATACACTATAAGATAAATTGTTCCAATCTAAAGATTTTTCAAGAGTGGGTAAAACCATGTTTAATTGCAGGGGAGGTAAAATGAATGTTAGTGTTTGCATGCAATACTTTATTGTTGCATGTTGCACACAGATACTGACCAGCATTACTGTTACACTGTTATTAGACTTGTGCTAGGAAACATAATATCTCACCTGTAATACTGATTGCAATTAATTCAATTTACCATCCCTGCAATTCAACATGGTTTTGCCCACTCTTGAAAAAAATTTTCAATTGGAACAATTTATCTTATAGTGTATGGCCAGCTTTACTCTTAAATATGGATGATCCCATAGCAGGCAATGTGACAAAATATTATGGAACAAGATAATGTTTTGTCCAACAGGGCATTTGGTGCTCCTATTGCCTGTGAATGGAAATAATAGAAGGCCCAGTTTATGAAAGTACAACATTTTTTTTTTGCATAAATTTTGTTTATCGGAGTCAAAAAGAACATACAGAAAACTGGCCCAGGGCCAAATGGCATTACAGCAACCGAGAGCAGAATACAGGGTAACAGCCGCAAATCAGGAAGGCTTAGACGGTATAAGCAAAACGTAGCAAATAAATAACTGGGCCCTGGCACGAGGGTGGAGCGTTGCCAAACAGCCAGGTCAAACAGAGGGGTAGAATAGAGGCTAAAGGCACAACATCAAGAAGGTGACAAACAAGGGTAAAGGGAGGGGGGGAGGGAAGGGGAAGGGGGGGGAGGGTACCTGCGGGATAAGACGGGAGTGACCACCAGCAATTGGGGGGGAAAGACGGCTCCAAGGTAATTCTAACGGGTGTAGGACTTGTACAGGGCCGAGTCCTTGAAGTTCAGCCAAGGGGACCAAATGCTAATAAACTCAGAGGCCTTATCGGCGACTGAGGCAGAGATGTCCTCCATATCCATATAGAAGTCGAGTCTGGCCGCCCAATCCTTAATAGAGGGTGGGATAACCGCCTTGGCCGCGTTGTTGAAATGCTTCAGCAAGGACCTCTTGTAGGATGAGACAGGGGAGGAAGAGTGATTCAGCAGCCAGAATTCTGGGGTTTCGGGGACTGCGTCGCACAAGATGGAGGAAGCCACCCGTATCACAGAGGTCCAAAATGGGCGTAGGACAGGGCAGCTCCACCAAATGTGCAGCGGGTCACCAACTGCCGAAAGACACCTCCAGCAAAGGTCAGGGACCCCCGGGATCATCCGGTGGAGAACCGAGGGGCATCTGTACCACCTATATAGCACCTTGAACTGGGTTTNCAGGACGGTAGTGCTAGAGGAAGAGACTGAGGTTAGTGTAAAGACCTCAGACCACTGTTCAGCGCTCAGAGTCTGCCCCAGGTCCGTCTGCCAGGCTTGGGTGAAGGTCGGGAGAGAGGACCAGGTGTCGGAAACCAAGAGCTTGTACAGCCGTGAGATCAAATGCGAGGGGGACTGTGGGAGCTGGCACAGGCGTGAAAGTACAACATTTTTATTTTTACCTATGTAATGAATAAGCAGCAATTTCCCTAACTTTTGTATAGTGTTCGGAAATAGCTATCCCAAAAGCATGCGCTGTACAAAAGAACAAAGAAACTGTGTGCAGGTTCAGGTCCGGATCAGGCCCATTATGTCTCCTACATTTGATATCAGTCTCAGGCAGCTTTGAAGAAGCTACTAACTGTTTAAACCCAAAACACATTGGACAAAACTCCAAAGAAGGGGAAACAGTTGATTGACAACAGATATTCAAATGGTAAGAATTAAACCTATTAACAACAGCACTAATTGATTAAACATTTTAAATACAAACATGTACAGTGTAGAAATCCTTCCTTCTTTTCTGAACGTGATAACACGAACTAGTAATTTGTATTTTATTTACAGGAATTTAATGGGTAATGAGTGTGATAATAGCACAATCACATACATCAAAGTGATGTATACAATATTTCTATTAGGAATTTCCTTTATGGTTTAACAAATTAAATCCTGTTCCTATAAAAAAAATCTGGCAAAAGATAAGTGATTCAATTTTCCATTTACATTTTTTTTGCCTTAATCTAGATGTCTGCTGCTGATATATATCTACTCAACTAAAAATTCATCTTATTTAAAATAAATAAATGGTATTATAAAAGTACATTTTAGGTAGTTAGTGATTGATGTTAGCTCAAGAATGATCAATTGCACTTTTTTTTTTTAACTTAACCAGTGTCATGTTGGCTATTCGAAATAGAACCCTGTAATGGCAATGAAACAGTACCAGAATGCGTCTTATTACACAAAAAACACTATAGTAATCTGTCACTTTGACCAACTGGACAGTGGTAATATGAAGCCAGGATTGCAGTACCAATCACACATGGCTCCATCTACTCCTTTTCAAGAGCATTAAAAACATTCGGTCCACCTGTTTGATACGTTGATAAATTGTCTACCTCATATATAGCTCTAGGCCCTTTCTGTGAATTCTAGGCAGATAAAGCCAGATTTCCATGTAGTTAATGGAGCCCTTATTAAGTAGAGGCAGGCTATTCATAACTGGACAATATAGCATTAAGGGATGACTTTGAGCCAAAAAACTGTTTGTATGTTCATTAGGATTTGTTATATGCTCCCTATGTGTCCATGAACCAACATTTTGGAATGCGGACTGGATCCTGTTAGATTCCCAAAAAACATTACATCCGCGAGACATATGTTACATATGTTACTGCTGCCTGGAGATTTGTCTGGCAGGGTAGTCCATCCCACCACCTGTCTAAACTCCATAAGGTGGGCTTGGGGAACGGGGATCATTCAAATGTAATAGTATGAGCTGGGTTTCATGCAGATCATCAGTTGCATATACTGTTGAACCACATGGGAAACCTAAGGAAACCTAAGGCTCAAGTTCATTACATTACAGCATGTTTATTGATATTTGGCTAATATTACACTATATATATGTGTGTGTGTGTGTGTGTGTGTGTGTGTGTGTGTGTGTGTTTTCATACCTGTGCTATGATTTTTCACAACAATTATTGTTTTTATGTGATTAGCCAGAGTGACATAATGTCATTACTCTGCTAAATATGTTTATATACTTTAAAGACATTATTTTGACATGAGCAATAAAGTTAGCAGAATCATTGAAAATTTGAAATCACTGCTTAATGACTTTATTGCATGAATGAGAAAAACCTGTTACCGGCTTATGCGTGCTTGAGAAGAGAATGCTTTTTTTGATGTTACATGTGGAAGTACTTTAGCATACCTGCTGATTACCAACTTGACCTCTCAGGCTGTCTTATTTGGTGGATGTAGAGCTCACATACAGTAAGATGATATTCTACTCACCCTTTAAGTGGCAGATGGATTGTATCTGACCCACATGACAAATGGAAGCAACAAAAATTTGTAAAGTGAATATGGATTAGTGAAGATGTGACCATCAGGTTAACAGGACAATACAGGATATTCACAAAAACAGAAGTGACAGAAGATACGAGCCCCTGACACACAGAGTCTGCCCAGGTGTTCTGACCCTAGAACAAATTTAATCGTAATATAGTTAAGATTTTAGATATCTTTATACTTATCTCAGGCCTGTTTAAATGATTCTACTGTCTTAAGCTAGGCACTCACTAGAACGTCATCAGCACCATACACTAGAATAATCATCGTTCTAGTGTGAGAGCCCAGCTGTCTTCCCCTCTTTCTCATTCCTCTGCTAAAGCATGTACTGGAGTCAGGTACTTACCCAGGCTGCAGTACAGGCTTCAGATGAGGCATCCCGCCAAGCTGAATGGACAGGGTGCCTGTCAATCAGAAAAGAACTCTCCCCGTATACTCATCTGTCTGGCTCGATGTTCATGTCTATAGCGTTTATTCGGCGCTGCAAAACACTGATCAATATTGTTATGGTGCACTAGCAATTCATTCCCGTTTTATCAGCCTTTTTTCAATTATTGCTGGCCACACACAAAAAAAATATTTAGCCCAATTCCAAAATTTCTGTGGAATTTGGCTTTAAATATCGTCATGTGTGTTTTAGCTTTAGTCTTTACCACCTCAGATGGGAGTCTTTTTTACTTGACTACCCTTTCAATGATTCCCCCAAACTATTCACTGTCCAGTTTAAAGGCATGCTCTCGTGCTGTAATGTATTTATGTCCATCTGAAGATAAGACTATGTATTAATGCCCTATAAGTGCCATTATTCATCTCCCTATGCAATTAAGCATCTAAATTGACTTATAAATACATACATTCCAATTATGCATATTGTAAGCACAGCAAAACAGTTAATAAGCTATATATAGACATATATATATATATATATATATATATATATATATATATATATATATATATATATATATATATATATGCTCTCCATGACTGGATCCAGTTACACCTCTCTGTATCCATGCATTTGTGTTTGTGCTTGGGAGACCACTCTCATCTATTGCATGGGGTCCAGCCCAAATCTTACTATTACTGTACATTGCAATAATAAACCCCTCCCACCAGTGACCCTAACCACCCCGCTCTCAGAAGCTGTCAGAAAGGTCAAGTCGGAATGTTGGACTACTTTTTCATAGCGGTGTACTTATTCTGCTTATATTCAAGTGAGAATGACATCACTTAAGAAATACCATACTTTTTTCTTCTATAACTTCTATTACATAATTTAGGGTTATAATTATTTTGTACATTACAGTGTCATGATAACAAGTAAAACCAGTAATCTATGCTTTGCATTCATAAATAAAAAAAGAACACCAATTAGCACATACCGTACTCATGTCCGTAAACCAGACTTCATAATCTGTTTAATGACAATGTATGACTTACAGTTACTCAATGCTTAGAAAGACAAAAAACTGAAGTCACCAGAATGACTTCACCATAAAAGTGTAAATAACATGTTTAGAGTGTACAAGACACTGCCATGGAAGTAGTTTAAACAAACCAGACACTGCTTAGTCAGTACCGGCTTCATATTTAGACTAGAAAAAGTGTTTTCATGTGTTCTAATATTTTTTTTATAAACTCACATTCCCAAATTTATTTGGAATAAGCTACATGTAGTTCACACAACATTAACCACTCTCTCCAAATGACACTCGATTCTCCCCAGTTCACATGGAACAGACACACACATCCTGTATTAAACCACCCCATATACAGATCATATACTTAATTACCACCCTTCCCCAGTTAATGGTTATGCTCCCTCTTACTAATCCACTAAGAAAACCCCCTACCCTCAGTTCAATCTGCTCCATGTTTGTCACCCACTCACTCCACTATGCAAACCTTCTACCTAGGTCACAAACTGAAATAGGCCTCCACCAACATATGTTTGAAGTCCCTCACGTCTCCCGTGAATTCTCCTCTCTATACTGGCCAGCGATTCCCTAACTCACAGCATATGGCGGTCATGTGCTATCGCAATTCCATATGCCCCTGCAACACTCCTTTCTGGAGTCAGTAGTATCCTTTTAACTATAGGATGTGGTTCACCTGTCCAAACATCCCTTTTCTTCACAGGCCTATTCTCAACAACCATATAATGAAGAAGCAGTGATGGCGATCCAATCCAACACTTCTTGTAATTCTAACTTTAAATATCACCTTCCATCTCGCTAATTTTCTCTCCCTGAGCCTAACCCAAACCTTTTTTTTGTACACTCTATCCCCCACCTGTTGTTATAGTTGCAGGTAGCTGGGGTGCAGAATCTAACTAGAAGTCTGATCATCATTAGAGCCCCTTATGGTGTGGATAGACTGGAGCTACTGACTCCCATCAGGTGACGACCCTATAATGTGATGGTAAAGGATGACAGGCATATGGGAAAATGAACCAATAGTGCAACAAGGAGATACATAGTGTTAAATTGAAAAATACTGGACAATAACGGCAAGATAGGGCTAGCATGCTGTCAAACCATAGGTAAGTAAAAAAGCGTAAATGGGAGGTTAATGGCAGGAGAGGTAACATCGGAAACAAGAAATGGGAGGCTGAAGAAGGCGTGCAAATGGAGAGAGGCAACATTCAATCACAAGCCAAAGTGTCAGACTAGAACTAGGAACTGAGAAAAGAGCTGGTGGAGCCAAACATTATAAATGGAAGATGCTCGTCACTGATTGGCCAGCAGTTTTCAAACCTAGAAAATTAGATTACCATGTGACAGCATTCCTGAAAAGATTCTGCAGGTTAAACTATGCCTGCGAGCACGGCACTCTGGGAGCTGCGGCTGCGTATAGCTCCTCCTAGCTTGACTTTTATAATCTTTTACAGTATAAAACTTTTGCATTAAACATGCGACTCATAGAGAAAAAGTTTCAGTCCTTATAGACTTTATAGATTACGCTTTGGACACTTGTCTCCATCGGATGATGCGGCCTCATCCTCACCATCTCATCAGGTATATTGTGGAAAAGATAAGGCTATTTCGGCATAGTTACCTATTCATTAAATCGTTTTTGGATTAGCAGATTTGTTGAATTACAGACAGCTGAACTATAAAAGCTTGGTGCTGGGATCTAAATTTTGAGGCGATGGTCAGCATAGGGTTCCCCCTGCCATGACAGTCTCAGATGGCTTTTCCAAGGAAAGTCAGATCTGTAAAAATCTCAGCATGTACATACAGTCCTATTACCAGGGCCTTTTCTGCTACCTGTGAGCTGTGGGGTGTAGGGTAAATAGGCAAAAAATAACATCTATTTAAACAAGCTTTTTTGTTAAGGTGGCACATGGGGATGGGGGAGTTTGGTTTTATATAAAGTATAAGATGCTTTGGGTTTATCACTACAAGTGCCTCCCTCCATTTCTGGCTGCATTTTGGAGAACAAGGCTGTAATGCATCAACGAGAAAATGTTTATAATGAGTATTACCCCACTACCATGGGCAGTAGTGCACAAAAAATTTGTATTCTAGAAGTGAGCAATATCTGCATATTGTTGTGTATAATGTGTATCCAGCATTACATTGATGCACATAGCATTGCACACTTGCTGTGTGTGGTATACTTTTCATTTCTGCTAACAATATGCCAGTTTCCCAAAGAGACAACTTAAAACTTACAGTGTCATTTAAATAAGCCTAAGGCAGAAAAGAACCCTCAACTTAAAACAACCAAATGTGTTTTTAATATCTCGATGTGCTGGTAATTCTTTCAGTGAACAACATGTTTTATTCAGGCAGAACATGACAGTCCCAGGATTGTTTTCATTGGCTTTTGATGTGTGTGTGGGCTGCAGTGTGAGACAATACACTTGCTTCACCTAATTCATGTACTTTTCTACAATCACAAACACTTTGTTTTACTAAATTCCTTAATGGTATTCCTTTTATTGTGCTGCAACATTTTCTGATATTTGTTTTTTTTTAATCTTAACTCAAGATTAATTCAGGACAATGTATACCATATTAGTCAGAAATAACAGTGATTCTACAGCTGCAAAATAAGTTTCCCTGCAATATAAAATCAATAAGTATAAACAATGAAAACAAAATGATCAGAGCAGTCTTGTTTTTTTTTTTTATAAGGAATGGACCAGTAAATGAAATGCACCGTGTCTCACTTCATGTAGCCTAACCTACAAGTGAGCATTTCCATACCCTCCTCATGTGCAACCTATTACTTCTAATAGGCCCAATTTAATAATAAGCCCAAGTCTTTTATTTTGGTATAACATTTATTCAAGAAACTGTTTTGATCCATATTTGTTTGCCTGGTTCTTGCATAATAATAAGATTTTTCCATAGGTACTCAATTTTCTCGTTTCTAAGTTCTTAATCACTCCCCATGCACGAACCGCAAGTTACACGTTCAGAACCCTACCTTAAGTCCTTCATACACATCTCTATGCAGACAGGGGAAAGACAGGTCCATAACATAACCCACGCTGTACAATTTAAATGACTCCCACAACCAATACAGACAAAATTTGTATGGAAGTAGCAAAGTCACATCCAACATACATAAACCAGTTACAGATGATCGGATTTACACTCACAAGCCCCAGTTCTAGGCATGCGCAGTATGACCACAAAGGCGATGGGAAATCACCTAACCTTATTTAATAAGGATCAGGCCCATTGNGTGTTTTTTGTTCTTATTGGCTTATTGTGTAAAGCCATATGGTTCGGAAATTCAGACAGTATATTTAAACTATTTTAGTGTACTCAAAAACTGTGTGTGATATTTGCTGTTATACTACAGGAGAGCATCATACACCAGACATATTAATATTTTGGATAATTGGCTCGCCTATATATATCATTATTATTATTAATAAGGTCCAGTGCACAAAATAACTGCTTTCACATTTTCAGTGTAAAGAAGGTGGTTAGAATCGAGCTATTGTAAGGGCTTACATTCAATCAGCTCATTCATTTAGTATTGCACAATTATATAAAAACAAACCATGCATATATAGAAAAATCAATCACTGACACACCTTCTGGTTACATAATACAAGCTGTTTGTTTCAAGGTGTTAATTGTTATAGCATGTCACCTGTAAGGAGAGGTAACAAACATAGGTATTGCCAAACTAATATAATTAGCTGGGAGTTTTCCAAAGTATTACTCATGCCTGTTTTAAGAAATATTTATAGAACTCTTTCAGTGTTTGGAAACTTGGTCACTGACAAATGTAAAAACATTGAAATACAGATGAGTGGCAAGTTCTGGTGTAATGGTCCATTAAAGCTCCATACTATTTTGTGTGGTTTTAGAGCTCATAAAATATGAAATGATTGCAGTGTATTTAGTCTATTTATTCCATTAAAGATGTTCTTATTTGAAGCATATACTATGTATTAACAGAATATGTTTTCCTATTATATTTGTGTAAAATGAAACTGAGAGCTTGAATCTGACTGGTTGCTATGGACAACATCCTCACTTTCCAGTCTCACTGCTTAGTAAATATATGCCTGTGTTCAAAATACAAGGGAAATGTCCACCTTATGCTATACACCAACAGAATATTACTTATACAGATTAAGCACACAGAGATAGTGGACACATGAGAGTCTGATTATAACTGGAAAGAGGAAGGAAACATTTGTTGAACTGTATGACAAAAATGCAATGTTTGGGCCAAAAATATACTTCTAAGTTAAACAGAAATTGCAAGTCCGCTTGTGTGGCCGAATTTCATTGATTCTGTCCTAGCAAAAAAGGCATTCTCTGGTCATCTNAGGGTTGGAAAATTCTATGGGTAAAGGGTTAAATCTTTCACTCCCATAATTCACAGTGCCCGTGTTCAATGTGCAGCATAGGAAGTACAGTACAGTATGTTGGTATAAATGGGATTTAGGTTGGTCAGGGCACAATTAATGAACCTGGTGTGGACTTTTGTAAAGCTGGGGACTCACTATAGAACAATTATTGTTCTAGTGTGACTGGTGCCAATAAATCATTCTAGTAAGTGCCCACCATAGAGGCATGCTAGGTTACAGGCTCGGTTAGCTTGGTCCTTCAACAGAAGAAGTCCTTTTCTTAATGGCAGGCATCTCNTGGAATTGGGGCAAATAATTGTCTAGTGTGTGGCCAGCCTAAAGCCCAGCTCCAGCATCTATAATGTGTGTGCACAAACTGCGTATATGTCAACTCAAAACTTCATACAATCCACACAATGAAACACATGTGCAACCCTTCATAAATAAGGAAGTCCCACAAATTTGGGTGTGAATATTATGTGGGCTTACAATACAAATATTTGCATGCCCACAACTCACCCTGAGAATGCAATGGGTGATAAATGGGTGACACAACTGAACANAATGATGAAAATAAAATGCACAGCACCTCTTAATTACCTCTGATTGACTGATTACAGTGGACCCCATGTGCACGCACATATGACTGGATTAAGCTTGGATGTGGCATTCAATTTCATGTTTTGAATCACAAATCTTATAGTTGATGTCACATACCTTTTAAACATCCAGCTTCATTCCACATGGCTGGAGAGCCAGTTCCTATAAAGTCTGTAATCCCAGGTGGGCAAAGGCAGTACTATGTTTCTCTGTTTATTTCATAATGATGGTCCTAGAATCNCTGTGTAATAACTGCTGCCAGATTCACCTGTATATTTTTCTTTACAATACATCTCCCACTTTCAGGAGAGTAGATATAGAAATGTTCTGGTCCTTTCTAGTACTGCGGCGCACTTTTCCGATCCTTGTGCATAAAGCAGGATCCAGNCCATAGCTATTTATGTTTATTATTGTTTGACACTGGATGACTGCTGAATCAACGAGAAATGTCCTTCANATCCCATCAACCTGACCTCAGAGTGACCACCTTTCTGTTTTTACTTTTCTCTCTGGTCACTAATAGCCCTTGGTTGTTCCTGTGATATCCTCTAGCAGACTAGTGGGCCAAAAGTGTCAATTTAAAAAACCTGCAACAAATCTACCCCGACTTTACCTTTACTATGCTATCCTGTGTGGTTCATTTGAATATAGAAAAAATTATGGACCATACAGTTCTAATCTAGTTAATAGTCAATAATAAAATCACTATTTCAAGCAGAGTCAAGATGCTTGGTTTTTAGGAATTAGCATTGGTTTCCATTGAAATTATTATGAAATTATTATGCAACATAACTACATAAATTGTAATTTCANTATGTCGTGACTTGGTATAGTCAAAGCAGCTTAGACATGACTGGCATTCCAGTTCAATTAGCGTGATCATTCACTAGCTACAACCATATTAAAAGTGGTTACTCCAGATGAACCTGCTCCTAGAATGATGTGTTGTACTATACTAGGTCCATAGAAGCAGACATTCCTAAATATAGACCGGTATTGTAGGGCTACCACTAGCTCAGGGTGTGTTTTCATTATCATCTAAAATAATATTGTCTGACTACAACGTTAACTACACCTACGCCTATTTATTTATTTACTTNTTTTTCTTAGGGTTTTTTCTGCTTNGTTAAGACTATAATCCATATGTATGTATAGATAACCATTTTAATTGTAATTTATAAAAAGAATGGAAATAAATTGGTCTAGGCACAAGCTTTCGGTTATTTTCTTTGATACCTGGTATAATATAGGTAATGACAGGCACTGAATACCAAAGCACATAAATATACAATAAAACCATTTAATAAAATAAATTCATAAAATATAAATCCTTAACTAAGTTTGTTATGTTTCCTTTTAGTCATGCATTTGTCACTGACATTTAAATCACTGAACCAGGGCTTGAAGTGGGGGTGTATATGGGAATATGCCATACCAGCACTTCTCCCACTAATGTNATTGAAATATTACAAATCTCCACGGACTTCTATTATATTCAGTGTTTCAATACCCTCACATCTAAATGTCCATATCGCCACNTGTAAACATAATATTTTCGTTTCCAAAACTACTCACAAGGTATGTGCAAAAATATGGGCAGGGCATAATTTATATCCCATTCACACTGACTACCCTGGTAAATCTGACTTTCTTGTATATATTCACAAGAAAGCCAATCCTCGCACTCATCTATTTCATAGATACTGAATGCACGGTACCATTTAAATGTATAGACACAGTAAGTTCACTACCAGCACAGCTTAAATAGAAATTTATTTTATTGNATAGTATCCTTCAAAGTTCCATAAATGAGTTCATTCAGCTATTGGACTATAAACAATCAATGAATGTCTTATTCAGGTTAATATCCANATAAAAAGAAACAGCTTCATGCCAAAATGTCATTTCAATCCTATTTCCAATGCGATAGAACTCATGTACAATCAATGTAGTGCCAACACATATACTTACTGACTGATATACTGAAAAATAAAGTGCCCGGCGCCAAAAAAAATGTTTTCTCCGGACCACCAATGAAGCTGTAATTAGCTGTAATTTTTTATTTAGGGTTAGCAGTTAGGAATATTGAAATATGTCATTATCCATGTTCTATATTAAANAAAGGGATACATGGGATGTGTGTGAGGTCAGGACTTGCATTCTTTGGGTGATATACAAATCATTAAACCTATGAAAACATTAAAAGCTATGCATGACCAATTTAACGTAATCCTNTTTTCTTCATATGAATACAAAGCAAAAGTTATCTTGCCATGTTTTAAGTATTTGGTTTCCAACACTGCAACTAACGTACCAGTTGCAATAAATTAGGAGAATATGTATGGTGTTTTTCAACTGGGTGTTGTTATCAATCCAGGCGAATACAGAATACAGTGCTCACTTATGCAATATTAGATGGACTTCCAATAATTACAAACAACAAATGTTGCAGTGGTTTTTTACAAAGAAATGATTTACAAGAATGAGCCAATACATGACTATTTCAAAGAGCGACCAAATTAAGTGCAGAGAAACGTACATGCATTTATTCATTGTTTTGNAAAACATTTTGGAATTTTTTTTGTTACAGTAACGTCTTTATTCCTGGCAGCGCACCTACACCACCCCCTCGTCTGTCTCGCTTCCGCTGCTATATGTTTTTAGTACCCCATATAACATTAGTTGTTTAATGATTGTTAACAAAAGGAGCAGAATTTCAGACAATTATTAATTATTTGCTTAACTTTCTCTAAGCAGATTGTATTTTTAACTATAAACAATTTCTTAACTATTTCAAATGACCAATACTGAAGCTTCTGTGGCACACCAATCCTCGACCTATCCCAGACTGGAATGTGCTGTCCCNTGGCACAATGTATTTTCGAGTTCCACTGTATTGGACATGAGCAAAACAATTATGCACACAGATACAGACTCCAATTCAAATCACTGCTGTGGCCTCCTGCATTTGGGGTGGGAGTGATTAAATAATGTATTCAGTATGGGCATGCCAACGTTTTTATACCTAATGACCTGAATGCAAATGTAAGTAGCCACAGTTTTTGGAATAACTTTTGCTTTAACTGTGTTAACATTTAAATGTGTGGGAATTCTGCTTATACATTGCAATTTGTGTAGACTTAACATAAAATTAAATTCATTCATTTCATTTTACTAATTTTGAAGACAAAAATTATACTATACATGACAATTAAATCTTACCTGGGAATGTAGCTGCATCGTGCTTTCATATAAGATAACCACATGCAGCCTTTCACACTTTCAAAGAAATAAAGAGGTGTAATTGTGTTCACATCCAGATTGCACCAATGTTGTATTAGGGCTTGACATTTGTTTTCACATCTGGGTCTGCATAGAAAAACTATTGTTAATATCAGCTTATTATAAATGATCTGTATTTATTCTAATTGATTATAACATAGAATTATGTTTTCCCCCCCAATCTAAAGCCAAACTATACAGGTCTAGGCTATTAGTTTATTTAAGTGGGAACTCATAGAAGTTGGACAGAATTTCTTAATGGGAAAATATAGCTTCAATTTTAAGTAGTATTATATCATTCTACTTTTTCTTATCTAATGGTATTCCACCTGGCTTAGTACATTCAATTCAGTAGTCATTTTTAAACTTTCTATTCATTGCTATTGTCTGATAAATAACCAGTTTTGCTATAAGCTCATACCCAGTTTAGATTACCACCAAATCATGAAATACCCAGCCCCTTACACCTGTGTCTTTTTACCCAGGTCTTAGACCTGTGTATAAAGCTGTTTTTTCCAGGGTTGGATCCGGGTCTCCGTTCTATAATAGAAAGTGGTTCAATANTTACTGGAAATTAAATTGGCATCCTGGAAATCCCCTTCATTTCGACAAAGACATTGTACATTGGCACATTGTATCCTAAAATCTATCACTATATGGATTAAGAATAGGTATTAATATACAGCAAGTAAACAAATAGTCTCTGAAGGCCTAATGTGTGCTTTAGAAATCATTCTCCATTCCAACACCTTGGTTTTAACATGCTGCNTGTCCAGGCATACATACCACAGTTAGCACATACATTTGAGATGGGTACCTTGTTGGTCACTATGGCTGTTCAACATGGAAGAATCCAGATGCAGGAGAGTGCAGAAGCATTGGAGATCTGAATATGGAAACTTGTCACATTCTATCTCTTGCGTGGGTGATACTAAAGGAGGACTTTAGCGTCCACGTGGGAACAGTGTGGAAGTTTAGATAGAACTGAAGCCTTTCTATATGTCAGCATACCAACCCCTTTTCACATAGTGGAAGCACTCCCTGTCTGTTGAATTAGCAGAAGGATGAAATTTTGACCCATTCCGGTGATGCAGCAGACATCTTGTTTGTTGCAAGATGTCTGCTGGATAGCACATTACAGGCTGCTTAGAAATTCAATTCTAATGAAACAGATAAAAAATAAAGAGTGTAATGCTGCTACAATGTAATATTTTTGCACCCGGATGAATGATTTTTTTTTTTATCGGGTCCCATGCAGGGTTTTTATCTGGATCTTTCCCAGGTTGCAGCAGTGGATTAAGGATTGCAGTGTTCACAAATTATGAATTGGAAACAATTCTTGTACTAGGTAAGAAGACCATTATGAAGAACTTTGATCCAGAAACAAATTCTACAACAGAGCAGTAATATAAATTTATTGGTCAAAAAGGGTCATAGGTTGGCCCCTTTGTTTACACAATCACAGAAATGTAACAGTTTGGATATATATATATATATATATATATATATATATATATATATATATATATATATATATATATATATATATATA
>JABWIB010001756.1:8292-19567 GCA_016617825.1 Platyplectrum ornatum | reverse complement strand
TATATATAATTTTGAATCTTAAGGACTGCCAGGGAACCCTAAAGAAAAAAAAGTGCCACAAAAGTGATGATCAGTGTATCTCACTGACTGGGGAACGGAGGCTATAGTTCTCTCTTGAGAGACGCCATATTTCTTGTATGCTAAGTCTGTTCATCATACATTTGTGTTACAAGAAGGGTGCTGCATATTTAGTGATTAGCAACGAGTTGAAATCTGCATTAGTGGGTCAACAATGACTGACAACCTAACCCTAAGCTTAAACCTAACCACAAGATTTATTAACATAAATTATACTGATTCGATTAGTTACCAATGTTAACATCCTGAGCTGAAATATAGCATATGTCACCATCATGACAATACTGGAATGGACATGGTTGGAACAAACAGTGTTGAGCTACTGACTGTCAAGATGGTAAGTATAGATTACTCGACTGTATTCCCTTACCAATAAATGGCTTTGGTTAAACCACTGTAGCCACTTAATGGGTTTGGTTAAACTACAAACTATCAACTCTGGTCACAACCCCCCATTACTCGTTAATTTAAAAATTATATTTTATTAATACAAAAGGCAAAGTAGTTTTAACTCACATTACTATTGACAGACTAATAAAGATATCTTTGTGCTCAGTGTCTCCTCCTATCTACATTCTTGTCATTGATTGCTTTCTACATCAACTAACAAGACATGTTCTTTATTGCATCGACTTGTCAAATCGAAAATAATTAAACACATAAAATATATGAGAATATGTTGAGCACTCAATTGAATATTTTAAATAATAATTATTTTTTAAGACATTACTTGGAAGACTGCGATTTCCATGCACTTTAAATTATAAAACAGTTTTATGTCCCAAAATAAAAACGGCCAAGTTGTTAAGTCTTGCTTTTCTCCGATAAGACATATGTCTGTTTCTCGTCTAAATGAAGCTGTTTTCCGACAGAAATAATTATTAGAAAATAATTTACATGTAAATGCAGTTTGTTGTGAAACATCAGAATAGCAGATTAAGCCCTGGAGTCTCCTATTTGCAATTAAATTATTAATGCTTCTGATAAAACTTCAGATCAATTTTTGTTGACCTTTTCGCAAAGTAACATCACAAATTAAGTTTCTGGAATAAAAGTTGTTTACTTTGAGCTCATTTCTGTAGTTTATAATAGAAAATAAGACTACAATTATGTTAATTTGTTTTGTAAGGCCTTTAAAATTTAATTTGGAAAGCCATTAAATGTTGGTGATTTTTCTGTAGCTCTACGTGTGTGATATATGAGAAATGATTCAGTGTAGTGAGCACAAAACCTGTATTTCTGCCTTCCTTCACATTGACTGGTACATGTGCATACATGGAACAATTACAAGCTAACTGTCCATTTAATAACCTTTCTTTACATTAAGTTAACTATCGCTCTGGTTTTTTTTTTTGTCAAAGATGAAATAACAATATGAAAAGTTGTAATTAGGTAACTAAGGACATTGTAATGTAACAAATGATATACAGTATGTACAAATATACATAACAGTATTTGTATTTATTTATGCAGTAAAAAGAGCAAGAAGTTTATATAGCTAAAAGAGAAATCTAAGCAGAGATATTATTTAAGCTGTTGTTTCTGGGGAATAAGTACAGTGTTTTCCCCCACTTTGACTACGAAATAGATTTTGTTACTTAACATGGTAACAATCTCCAGTTTCTATATTAAGGCAATGCTTATATTATCTGCTTACAGCAAGTTACAGACCTGTTTCCTGGTGGAATTTGTCTGTTTAATAAAAAGATGAAATAGTAAGTGTATAGAGAGGATGTAGAAGAATATATATATATATATATATATATATATATATATATATATATATATATATATAGTGTATGTTTATCTCATACCAATTCACAAACCTATCCAGAGGTGAGGATACTAATTACCAGGTATGGTACATATGTTAGCATACTTTTAATCATAAATAATGATTCTTAATTTCACTACATTTGATTCTGGCTGCTTAAAATAACAAATAGTGAGTTCTGTGTTTTCTGATTGTATTAGAAAGAAAAAGAGTGGAAACATTCAACATCAGTGATGGATCTGTAACAATCTCATTAACATAAAATAGCCTATAGTTAATAGTTATGATTAAACAAAGACGTGGGTCTTAAGGGTTTCTTTAGAGTTTTTCAGATATGGATAATGGCAGTTCTTTAAAAAAAAAAAAATACTTCTCCACTAAAGAAAACACAACATGTGAATGTATTAGTTGAACTGAAAATGCATCTTTTATTTATGTAGTGGTCATTGTTATTTGTTGCCAGTTAAATACATACGATTGTGATTGTTGTTGCAGGTGAGTAGTCGTAGTGAGGCTCACTTAGAACTTAATGCATTTAGAAGAAAACATGATTGTGCCTTGGTAATAGCTGGGGACTCTCTTGAGGTAAGGCTTTCTTGTCATGGTATATCCATTCTCTTTGTTTGTAAAGTGGCATGTGAAATCACCAAAGAACTTGTTTTTTTTATATGTACTATTGGTTTTACTCAATGCTCACAGCAGATCATTTTGTCTGTTTGTTCCAAACAATATTGTTATTTGTCCCATAATAAGCTTTCCTTTTCTCCGTAATTGTGTTCANATTATTTCCAATAATAGGACTTTATATCATATAGAGCTCTATTATGGTGAGGAAATATAGGGGATTTTTATAGGAACAATGGACCAGAGCCAGACTTAACATACTATTGACTATTAAACTAGGTACACACGGTAAGATAAATAGTTCCAATCAAAAGTTTTTTCAAAACTGGGCAAAACCATGTTGAATTGCAGGGGAGGCAAATTAAATTAATTACAATCAGTATTACCGGTGAGACATAATGTTTCCTAGCACAAGTGTAATAACAGTGTAACAGTAACGCTGGTCAGTATCTGTGGAACAATTTATTTTATAGTGTATGCCCAGCTTAACTCATGACTTAATCTAGGTACACATGGTAAGATAAATTGTTCCAATCGAAAGATTTTTCAAAAATGGGTAAAACCATGTGGAATTGCAGGGGGGGGGGGTAAAATGAATGTTATGAGTGCAGGGAGAATACATTATTTTTGCATGTTGCACACAGATATTAGACTGTTATTTGACTGTTATTAGACTTAGGCTGGAAACATCATCTGTCACCTTTTGCAACTAATTAAATTCACCTCCCCTGCAATTCAATCTAGTTTTGCCCACTCATGATTAAGTCAGTAGTACTTAAGGTTTGGATCTGGTCCAATGTGAGAAAAGTTAAGGAGGAATACATATGACATACGCCCTCATAATAAAGCTCTTCATTTCTCCTTAACAGTGCTCAAATGTATTAAATACATTTTAGTTGAATGCCATTTAAATACAGTAAGCAAGTCTACATATTAATGCCCTTTAATGAAATATGTGTAAATGATCATAATAAGTCTTGTTATTCCACCATTATCGGTATCTATATGATATTCAAGCTTCTAACTTGCCTCTCTCTGCTTCCCCATTCTTTTTCTTTTTCTTTCTCTTCATTCCTCGCTCCTGTTTTTTTCTTCTCTGTTCATAGTTTTTTCTTCATTCTTCTCTTCTTTTTTTCTTATTTTTTCTGGGTCCTTGCTGAGTACTAATTACATAACAAGCTGGACATCACTGTTTGACAGCCAGGTTTTTGATATTTGTACGTATTCCTCTCTTTGTTGTCCTTAGGTATGTTTAAAATATTATGAGCATGAATTTGTTGAACTTGCCTGTCAGTGCCCTGCTGTTGTATGCTGCCGATGTTCACCGACACAGAAAGCTCAAATTGTAAAGCTCCTACAGCAGCACACTGGAAGACGCACATGTGCCATAGGTGAGCCAATGCTAAGTATTCTCTTGTGTATATGTGACTGACAANGCAGCAAATAAACTTACACATTTTCAAGTTTGGCCATATAATGCTAAGAATTAAATAAATTTGTTTTACATTACTTCCAAAAGTCTGATAACATTGTAAATAATTTTACCACAAGACTCCCAGCCTTTAAGTGTCACTGAGGAATTACAGTAAGGTTCTTTATATTCACATTACAATATAGCCCATAAACCCAGTTGGTATCCCCCCTTTACAAGTTCCTACGTTTATCCACTTTATTAAAATCTTAAATATATAGATGAATTTGACTTATTTCTGTAAATTGTACTAAGGTAATGAATTGGATTGTGTTGTAGGTGATGGAGGTAATGATGTGAGCATGATCCAAGCAGCAGACTGCGGCATTGGCATAGAGGGAAAGGTAACCTTTTACTAAACAGTCAGTTACTAAAAATATACATAAAGCACTTTGCAGTTTTAAAGTCTAAGTAAATGAAGATACACGTTTTTTTATATATATATATATATATATATATATATATACTTTAAACATGCTCTATAAAATAGAAATAGTTTATAGAGCAACTATCAATCACTATAAATATATCTTTAATACTACTTGTTTATGTTTAATTGTAGGAAGGAAAACAAGCTTCTCTTGCAGCTGATTTTTCCATCACTCAGTTTAAGAACATTGGTAGATTACTGATGGTGCACGGTCGAAACAGTTATAAAAGATCAGCAGCACTAGGGCAGTTTGTCATCCACAGAGGCCTTATTATATCCACTATGCAGGTAACATCATGTGTATTTATTGCTTTTATATCACTTGAACATATGTGTATTCACTTGAACATATAACATGTGTGCCACTTAAACATATATATGCATATTTCTCTAGATTAGGTATAGATATGTTATCTCATAAGGGATGTTAGAATAGCGTAATCACAAAATCATAAGCTATTTCTTGCAAATAATTACATTTCCAGCACAATCAGTGGATTAGTTAATAAAAATGTATTATAAAAAGTTATTTTAGAACCAGTTCTAGACTTAAGAAGAACAGCCTTACTCAGCACAAAACTGCATTTTGCATGTGTGCAGGTATGCACTACAATGTTGTTTTACAGATATGTGAACGTGAAGTATGCAAGGTGGATGGGAAAGAATGTATATTGTACATTAANGGTTTGGTTACTGATGTGTGCAGGGCCAGATTAACAATGGGGCAGATGGGACTCCCAGGCCTCCATCTGAAAAAAGGCCCACACCTACAGCCAATCTACAGGCCTCCCATTGAAATGCATGAGGATAAATGTGAGATATGCACATCTTACACACGAGTACAACAGTGCTATGCATTAAGTGTGATAAAGGGGATACAGTTTGATGAAGTGGGCCCGCATATTAATTACCACCTCACACAACACTGGTCATACCCACTGCAATTGGCCATCGAAAAAGTTCAGCCCCCAGGTCCATTTGGTCTTTAATCCGGCCCTGGGTGTATGAGAATTTGACAGCATCTGCAGGCTGGGTCTTTATCTTTTTAATACCCCTTTTCCAACGTTCTGGGGGTTTTTGTTTTTTATTTAACCTGGGTAAATTCCAGGGTAAAAAAAACCTTGGAATTTACCCAGGTTTTTGGTGGAAAAGGTATTTAAGTTTGATCCATTTATAAACTCAATATTCTCAGAAAAACACTTGAAACATTTGATTATTTCAACAAACTTGGATAACGAAAAAAAAATACAGACTGAAGTGTTAAATATACATAAACTGGAAGCTAATTAAGCTGTTTTTCTTATATTTTGCAATACAAAGGCAATGCCTCTGCAACCTAAAACATACAATGTTTTCAGTAGTAATTAATATGTATATGATATTTATATTTTATATATTGATTATGCCTTATTTATTTTACTGTGTCCCATTGAAGTGTTGGAAATGTCTCATGTATTCATTTTTCATTTCTTGTTTCCTTTTAAGGCTGTGTTTTCCTCAGTCTTCTATTTCGCATCTGTTCCTTTGTACCAGGGATTCCTAATGGTAGGGTAAGTTAAAACTAGTATTTATTTGGTGACAACTTGGTAACAAAACTATTTTTGTTTGATTACATCAGGGCCAAGATCAGTTGGTTGCCTTTTAATTATGTCTAAAGGAAAATGTTATAATTACCTTTTCCCATATTATTCATGCACTAATAGTTAACATGGCGTTGAAGCAAAAAATAATGTCCTAAAAAACCAACAACAGATATTTTGAGGCAAATGAAAGTAATTGACACTGGAGGGGTTCTATTCAGCTGTGTATCCACACCAGGTACATGGTGGTTTTCTCATTGACATTAATGATGAAGCAGCCAAGTAACAGACATGTGAACTACTGATGGAAGAGCCGTGGAATAATCATTTACCGTACATATTTGTGAAGTAATTGTATCTCATCTAGAATGTTGGAGAAATACAGTAATTCAGAGATTGCAACCTACCCCTTGCGGTCCTCCTTACTGCCTCCTCGGCAGGCTTCCCTGTTACGTGTGTTATCATGTTTTGTTCTGTTCTCAAGGCTGAGATTCCCTGAAGTGCTGTCTGTTTTTTATATGTCTCATGCCTTCACCTAATCATTGGGTGGCCCATGCGACTGCCGAGTAAATGAATTACATTAAAAGTTTAAAGGGTGTATATCAATGTCAACCAATCGCTTTTGTGTGTATATGTGGCCTTATGCTATTTATTATCCTTATGCATGAAAAAATTATTCTATGCAGGTTGTGTTAAAGATATTGGGGCATATTTACTAAGCAGGGAGATTGCAGTGAAATTCGAATTTGGGGAAGTTGCCCATAGCAACCAATCAGATTTGAGCTCTCAGTTTCATTTTACACTCTGGAGAATGTGAACTCAAATCTGATTGGTTGCCATGGGCAACTTCCCCAAATTCGAATTTCACTGCAATCTCCCTGCTTAGTAAATATACCCCATTATATCAGTCAGTCCTATGCTATCAAATTTTCTAACTAAATTATTGTAATTTACATTTCAAATGATAATTATTTTTTATATTTAAAGATATGCAACCATCTACACAATGTTTCCAGTTTTCTCATTGGTACTGGATCAAGATGTGAAACCAGAGACAGCTCTCCTCTATCCAGAGCTTTATAAAGACCTAACAAAGGTAATCCTGATAGATCAACCTAAACATAAAATAGTAGATATGTTAATATAGTACAATTAACACAAAACAACAATAATAATAATAATAAAGGACTTGATCCAGACATCTGTTGCTCCATGACTGTGGAGGCCTCTAAGAGGGGAAGTGCTAAATTTAAAAGGGTCTTTTATGGTTTAGCTGAACTTGAAATCTCACTATGAATCTATATATATATTTCTATAATCAATGCGATACAAAAATAATGCAGTTGTATGGAAATGCATAGCAATTAAAGCACTTATATTGCAACATACATAAAATCTCAAGCATTGTGCCGTATTGTGTCAAGCAATGTTGTGTAGCTAATCCTTGAATGGTTTAGGTTCCTGCAGTTTTCTAGAAACAAGAGAAATGTGGTCCACGATCCTGCTGTTAATTCATTCAATTCTACTGGTAAAATTAACACTGAGATAAAATACACAGCAGTTAAGTTTCCAGGTTGACTGAACTGCCCGGGTATTTTGCGCAGTGTGAATGATTCCTTTTGAACTACCTGGGTGTTTTTTCCCTTCTAAACATCATGGACAAAAAGAAGGGTTCTGTGCAGCTTAAACCCAGGTATCTTTCAGTGTGAATGGTCCCTACCCAGGTATTTTTACCCAGCCAGGTTAAAAGGAGTTCATTGGAAAAGTCAGGTCACATGTAAACATCTTTCACCTAACAACAACCCGGGTTCAGTGTGAACGTTGTTCACCTGGGTATTTCCATAATAAAATGTCATATACCTGGGTAGCATCTGCAGTGTGAACAGCATTTGAAAAACCCTGGAATTCCTGGGTTGCAAGTGTGAACATGGTATAACACACATTTGCAAGTATATGATAAGCCGCCAGCCACTTCCAATCCACATTCCATTATTGGGTCATATATGATGTGTTTTTAAATGAACAATTTGATAATAATCCTAGCTTTTCAGCACATTTTTTGTCTTATGGGGGCAATTATCCATCAGTGACATGAGCCTTTCACAGGGATGGCTTATATTCAAGTCAATAAGTTATACAAGTTTTTTGAGGTGAAATTAGGTACCTCTGCATATATTCGGGTTGACTTATACTCGAGTATATACACGGTAATGAACATGGGTTATTTCCAGCTCAGACGACCCAGGACAAGGCCCAGTGTGAGTGGTTCAACTGTGAACAGGCCGGCCCAGATTTTTCTGGGGATATCAATGGTAAAAAAAAAAAAAACCAACACAAAATGGTCAGTTTTTATTCTGCATGAGNGATTTACACAGAAGAAGAAAGTTTCCTGGCACTCTTATAATCAACAAGTGTAATTATTCTTTTTCTACATAGAGATTAAAATATACGGAAATGCTTAAAACTGTACCTGTACGTGAACTATATTCCTGTATAGTACAATGCTTTTTATTTAGCATTGCCTTTCTGTGTTCACAGGGAAGATCCTTGTCTTTTAAAACCTTCCTCATCTGGGTTTTAATCAGCATATACCAAGGTAAGAGAGCCTCATTTAACTAGANTAAAGGATTTTTCTCTGCCATTATTGTTTTCCTTCCAGGTTTGCTTCCGCCAGCTTAAAATTTTATCAACAGTCATATATTGCTTTCTTTTTATCAGGTAAATCGATAGTCTGACAGTACACGCTGCCAATCTGCAGTGCATGATGGGTGATTGGTATTGGTATTGATGCGTGTCACTTAAAATCAGTGCTGTTTTTAATTAAAGCTCAATCCCGTAAAAATATTAACTTTCTTCTCAGATTGCATGCAGCTCTGTCCATGAAGAAATTAGTACCATATTGGAAAGTACTTTCTGAAAACCAAAGCTAGATATTTCTTGGTGTGCAGCAGGTTTTCTGTTTAAAGTCTGCTATTGTTTAATCACTAACATTTCAAAAGGTATATCTAAGGAAAATGAAAGCCTAGTCTTAATGGATTATTGTGGTCAAGATAGCATCATTTTGCTATGTGTCTGTATGAATGTATGCTAATTGTAGTTTTATTGCAGTGTTGTAGCTAACATTTCATTTTTAGGTCAGCTATGCGACTGCCCAATCTCACATGTTGCTTTTCAGCATTTCTGTAGTTTATAGTGTTAGAAAAGGTTTAGTTAGGTGAGAGGAAGCTAAATGAATTATGATATGAATTATACTTTTATACTGCATATTACAAGTCTTATGAGTGACTTATATATAGATCTCATGAATTTTAGAGTAATTATGAAAAGAAGCTGAGCTGTATTACTTGCAGATCTGTGTTATTGTTTTGTTTTTTCTAATGTGGAATTGAACACTACACTCTTATTCCTGGAACGTTTAGAAGTGTGGATTCCTTTTTATGTTTTCGTTTTAGGTGGCATATTGATGTATGGAGCACTGCTGCTGTTTGAGTCTGAATTTGTTCACGTCGTTGCCATCTCTTTCACTGCCTTGATTTTGACTGAACTGCTAATGGTTGCACTAACTATAAGAACGTGGCACTGGCTAATGGTCGTAGCTGAATTTTTCAGCCTTGGCTGCTATGTGGCTTCACTTGCTTTTCTTAACGAGTACTTTGGTAAGTGTTTTACATTTTTTTTAAGTTACTGTATTAGTTGTACTGCATGTAGCGTTCTATTCACACTTGAAAGTACAGCAGCGTTCAGTATATTAATATGTTAATGATATAGTAAACATATGTTTTTTATATTAATAGGTAAGCTTAAAGAAAATCATTTGCAATGTCTACATATAATTTGTTTTATGTTCAGCCTCCAGAGTAATTAGATTGCTATCTGCTCTCTGCTCTGCATATATAATGTAAGGTAATGTTCTGGTTAGGTTAAGCTGTTTATATTTTACATTTACAGTGTAAGTTGTATATTTTTTCCCTGTCTCCCTGAGCTTCTATAAAGGTAAATAAAAAGGGAAGAAGGGCAAAACTGACACTTTCATTTCAGAAATAGCGCAGCATACTCTACTAATCTCATCTCTGCATGATACTTCTTTGCTTTTTAACTTTATATGCTTCTGCTTCTTTATCTCCTGTCATAGGTCTTGGTAGAGTTTCATTGGGAGCTTTCTTAGGTAGGTGTTGTCAAAATGTAAAACTCTTAAAATATTTAGGAGTTAAATGCAGGTGTAATGTTTTGTATTAGTAGTTTATTTAGACCAGAGCTGGAAACAGGGCTTGTATACAGGGCCTTACCCTCATTCTTCCACTTATTTCATTGAAAAACTATAAATTCACCATTTTGTTTCCATACTGCCACTTCTAAATTTCAACTTCGACTGCTGATTGAGACCCTGAAACACAGAATGGCATATAATGAACTGGAAACATGACTGCGCATTGTTATTCTAGTGGGGAACAGCGGTGGGATGACAGACTCGGGCCCCATATTAAGGAGGCGGGGCCTAAGTGGAAGGTTGGGCAAGGCGGGGCTATGCAGTAGGGGTGGGGCTGAATGGGCCAATTGTGTTGTAGAAGCTGTGAGAGGCTTATAACAGAGCCCGCATTCATTCATGGATTGCAATCATGAGGGGGCTGGTCTCTACAGGTTCCTCTACCCCCCATTGCACCCCCTGTAATTATGCCCCATAAGTGAGTACCAGCACCAATAGTAACAGGACTGAACCTTTTTAACTTGAGCTATGCCTGTTATTTTACATGCTTAGTACTGCTTGGGTATCCCATGTGATTAGTAGCATAAACTTTTTTGTTCTAGATTTATCTTCTCTGGTTTACTATCAGCAATGCCATCTCTGACCTGAAACCTATTTCACTATCTTTCTGCTCCAGGCTCCCTTATATAATCTCATTGTGATTTCTTTTCATCTTACTGCTTATATTACACTTCCTTTTTCCAGCTATATCTGTTTTGTTTGTTTTGAAATGCTTAATATTAATTAAACATTGAATTGTCCAGAAAGCTGCAGCTCTGCTCCTCTAAACTTATGATGATTTATTTAAGTTTTTGTAGTCAATGAGCAAATGCTTTTTTATTTAATGACTAAATTGATGTTTCCAATTTGTGCATGTTACGGTGTGATGGCTTCAGCGACAAACACACTAGTGTTTTCAAAGCATTAACTAGTAAAAGACCAAGGGGGGAATTCACTAACTGACGATTTACAGAAACGATTTTGGTGACGATTTCCACAAATGTGTATTCACTAAGTGACAAATGTTTTTTTTTCGTCATTTTGTTTGACGTTTACAGATCGTCAATGTGATATC
>JABWIB010001755.1:0-14367 GCA_016617825.1 Platyplectrum ornatum | reverse complement strand
AGGACAACACCTGAGTTTCCAAAAACTGTCACGCAAAACAAATGCATGACATCCACTGCATTGCACCAGACCAGACATTCTACAAGTATATCACCTATCAGGCACAATAACAACAATATTCTAATTCAGCGTAAAGNACTGGCCCAAATTCAGCCCAAATCCAGTTCAAACTCCAGTTACAACTCTACAAGCTGCTTAGAAATGTGCTGCTTTGGAATCAAGGGTTTGGAAGCAGGTTAAAACCTTAGCATACAACACAATGGTGGATGGAAGGACCCAAGAATAACTTCATCTTGCATCACTTTCGTATTTTGTGGTCTTTGAAGCATTACTAACTGTGTATAAGGGAAGTTTTTTAAACTTCAATGGTGATAGGATAGCATGATAGGCAGTGGCAGTAGATGTGCTATGGTGGGACTTTTTCTTCTTGTGTACTGGCCATTGCCGTTCTTACAGTCCCTGTCACTGAAACTATTGGTTTGTTTGTATGTCCTGAATACAAAACCAAGGTGAGTGGAAGAACAATTTCATCTTGCAGCTCTTTGTATTTTGTGCACTGTGGAGCATTGCTGCCTGGTATTTTTCATTTTATTTTTAAATTTTAAGTTTATTAAACTTCAATGGTGACAGCATGACAGGCCTACTTGGTCTTCCCAGTTGTGTATTTAACACTATATTTACATTAGTTTATTCCCAATTTTGTTTGAACCTCAGTATATGCCAAGTATGACAACTATAATATACTGGATATCGCAGGGGCGGGTTAAAAGATAAATTACTTCTTGCATTGCAAGTGACTTTGCAACTGAATTACAAGTGATTAGCAATATACTGTGATGTGCATGTAAACTTGATATTATCTGACTTTTATGCAGACCATGGTTTAACACAGGTTGTTCTTTGTAGGGCCATTGAATGAGATCCAGGTCTCTGCAGGCTCTGTGGGCTTGTGGGAGATGGGAATGTATGCCCTTTCCTCTTACCTATCTCATGCAGGGTTTGCAGGTTAATGCAGCGCTTACGCTTTTATACCCCTGTCTTATGTTACTCCCCGCAGATCTGCACGAATATCCAAAACCCTGCCCTTTAGGTCAAATTGAAATACATCCCCTGCCCACCTAGTGTAATCCCATTTCCCTGACTGATTTTTGACTCAGTTGGCACCTTTCTTTAGCTAAGATCACACAGGCCCTTATTTAAGCAATTAACTATCTATACAACTATTGCCTTCTACTCATGTCCCACTGAGCTTCTTCCAGAAGCTACATTCTCTATTGGCCTCATTTGTGTAGGGTGGCGGATGTGTCCGTATTAGTAGACTTGCTTTGATTAGTTCCAGGACGATGGGTGGCATGGGACTCCCAGACTTCTACTACTATTATGTTGCTGCTCAATTGACACACCTGTTGGAGTGGATCACTGACTCCACCCATGGGGACCTTCACTGGTCACTGGTGGACCAGGCCAGGGCCATACGCCCACTCAAGCCCTACTGTCTGGCCCTTATCCCAAACACTCTGTTCCAATTATATTGCAGACTCAGATGGTGTGGCACTGGCATAGACCGCTCCTCTCCCCTGTGGCTACTTTTCTAAAAAAGTCAAATTTTCGTGAGCTGCAGTCTTTTCATGGTTGCTCTTTCTGGCGTTCTTATGAGATTGAAGCCTTTCCCCATTTATTCTCAGATGCCATCCTTAAGTCGTTTGCGCAGCTGCAGGACGAATTCTCCATCCCTTCCTCCTGTTGGTTCTCATACTTGCAAATGCGCCATGCCTGTGCAGCCCAGTTCCGCATTGGTAACCCCGACATCAGAATCTCCCCTGTTCGACAGTTGCTCTATGATACTGGCACTGAACACACTGTGTCTGTATTTTACTCCTGCTTACTATCTGCGCTGCCTGGGGGGGCCTAAACAAGCTTAGGGCATCTTGGGAAGCCGACCTCGGTACGCTCACTGATGAGGAGTAGGAGTCACTGCTCTCATGGCTTGACGTCCAGCACACAGGTTCAGCTTGTCCAACTCTATATCATCCACCTGGGCCTACCTTACTCCTATTCGATTGGCCAAATTCCGAGCTCCGGGAGTGGTGCATGTGCCCTAGGAGCTCTGATTGCGATTTTTTCAATTTTTAAAAGACCTTCTGTGCCTCTGTTACGAGTATAAACACCACGGTGCCTTCTCCCATTTCCACTGATCCGGGTGCCTGCCTGTTTGATGTGGGGTTGGACAACTGCTTTGCCCGTGCTTCTAAATACTATTGCCTTACTTTATGTGCTTGGGCCAAGTCCTGTCTGGCTCGAACGTGGCTTGCCCCTGACCCCCCGCTGGTTGGTGACTGGCACCGGCTAGTTAATACCTCTTTCACATACACATTGGAGAATGTGAGCTCAAACCTAATTGGTTGCTATGGGCAACATCTCACATCACATCAATCTCACCGCTTAGTAAATATACCCCCATATCTCTGATTGTATATTGATATTACTTGTGTACCATGTATATAAGGTGCTGTGTATAAATCTTGTCTGACACCTGTATGGAACCTGTAATGCTGGTTTTTGTTTTTGGATTTGTTTGTATTGATTAAAATACATTTAATTTAAAAAAATTAAATAGAATCATATAAAGAATATCTCTTCAGATGTATAGTATTTTACAACAAAACATATATAGTTTCACAAAACTACAATGCCTACTCAAGCAGCTACTGGTCTAAAAATTTGCTCAATCAAAAATGCAAATCTGTCACACAGGTAATAACCTGTGGTTATTTATTGATTATTGATGATGTTTTTTTTATTTCTCTTTCCATATATAGGTATGTCTCCTATTCAGATACCACTGAATGATGAAAACAATATGACAGCACGCTTGTGCCAAAGCAAAGTATGTGGAGATAGGTAGGTGATCTTACATATACTGTATTTGTGCATTTAGAAGGCCATTTCTGTGCATGTAAATATATATATATTGCTATTTCAATTTTGTCTTCCTGTACTTATTACCATTTGTATCTTGCTGTTATTGTTTAACAAATATACTAGAAAAAATATTAACAAGCATGTTCATAAAATGTATTCTTACACAATAAAATGTCACATGGCATATGCACTAAGAAGCTGCAAAAAAATCATTGAACTGATTAAAATGTACTGTACTAGATATTTTGTTTTTGTCTATAGAGTTCACACATATGACTGCGGTGAGGAGATTGCAAACTGGGTGTCTAGCTTTCTTGGTCGGAAGTGCCGTTTAATAAAGCAATTGACAAGTTTCAATCGCTATGAAGGTGGAAAGAAACAAGGTATGTCATCATCCTATGCTCAGATATATATATAGACAGCTACGATAATAGAGTAAAATAAAAAATTTTAATTGATTTTTTATTGCACGTAAAGCCTTCTAGTAATGACAAATTAATAGCACACCCAAAATTTGCTAGACTGATCAAAAGTTCAAGAGTACATGGAAAAATAAGTGCAAGTGTATGGCAAACCCATGTCAAACTCCAGGGAAAGCAAACATAACTACTTTAGACTTTGACAGTGTAAATATGATTAGAAGAAATGAAGAAATGAAGATTCCACGCTCAACTCTAATTTACACATGTTATGCAGGGTTTGAGTTCTATGTGCAAAATCAAAGTATGGTCCCTGCATGCTAAGTAATGTAACAGTATCAATTGTAAGATATAGATTTGGAATTTTAATAGCCCTGAAAGTGGGTGGAAAGTGGGTGGAATTACCACAGTAATCAATAGTCATTTTTTGCTAACTTTTATGATACAACAGCATAAGAGCACCCAATTTAAGTGTTCGCTTTTGTATTGTAGTCTCGTCATGTTGATTGATCCAATATGTACTTTGTGCTACTTCTAATTGTAACAATTTCTCTATTTATTCTGTGTTTACTCTTAGTTTATACCTGTGTTATGATCCAGTAGGCTAATTATAGCTTCCGATGTACAACTACAATTCAGGAGTGCATTATACTTGGTTCTCTGTTGCCACACATTGTTAGTTCATTCTGGAACTGCACATATATAACTACCACTGTTGTACATACAGTTTTGGCTCACAGGCATTTACCTTTTGGACCTCTGTGTCTATCTATCATCAGAAGGTTTCCCTTTGGGCTGGTTTGTGTATGACAGTTTTTTTTGTCTTATTGTTTAAATAGTTACAGCTGTTTGTATAGCCCTGTCTACAAACAATTGTCATTAATGGGTTTTTATATGTATTTAAAACAGGGCTCGAAGTGGAGATTCTATAGTGCCGGTATGGCGCTAAGCCCCGCTCCTTACATAAGCCCCGCCCCTCCGAACCCGCAGTTTTTCAACTAACTCCCCCCCTCCAGTGCTGTGGGGCGGAGCTTAGAAAAGGGGGCGTGGCTTCACGGGGGAAGTGCCGGTATGCCATACCGGCATATACCGTCCCACTTCGAGCCCTGATTTAAAACATATAAATAAAACATATTTATGTACTGTTTTTATTTTTGTTCCTATATCTGGGGTTCTTAACCACAGTCCTCAGATAGCACTCGTGGTCCATATTTTGCTGGAGCACAGGTGTGGCCATTACTGGCTGACATGTGAAAAGATCCAAAAAAGGAGGATCAGGTACTACAGTGAACAAAAGGGTATACACTTGCGTTGCGTCAATTTAGCAAGAGCCTCACCCCAAAGGACCCGATCCATGTCTGCATGAGATCTCACACTCGCACAGACAAGTGCAAGATTACGGGAGATGGTATTTACTTCCCTCTCTGTTCGAAAAATGGCAGTTTATAACAGCGATTTATGTTGCTCTTCTGCTACCTAAGAGTTGGGTATTATCTATTCACCTCACTTTATTAAGAGATATTATAAACTATAACCTAACTATGTCAGGTCTGGTCCATTGGAGAATCAAATTTCCATCACTCACAACTGACAAATTGCTTGAAGAACTAACTACTTCCTGTATATTATTTGCAGCAAGTACATATTTTGAACTTTCTAAAAATATTTTTCATCATAGCTCTATCTCCCCTTAAGAATAATATCTAATATTTGTATCTCATCTTCCCACTGTTGTATCCACTGTCATTCTCCAGAGGCAGATATCTATCATTGCCTATGGGACTGTCCCATTGTCTGACAATTCTGCCTAACAATTTAGAGATTTGCTACAAATAATCTAATTTTGTCCCTTTTGATTCTCTATTTGCTATCCTGGGAATATTGCCCCGAAATCACAGAGGGCCACATTCGTAGTGGCGCTTCCACATTCCAGGCTGGCAGATGTGCCACTAAGTGCTGATCTGTGCATTGCATTGGCAATTTAGGACAATTAAGTCCCTTAGCATCGTCATATTTTAATGAGAAAAGGTGGGTGTTCCTTGACCCTTCTCTCATTTAAATATAAGGTTTTTGCAGGGATTATCCGTGCTAATTGGGGTAAAATTAAAAACTTACACCATGTAAGAATAAACAAAATTGTTATGATTTAATGTGTGTTTTTAATAAAATGTTTTTGTTTATTTATCTTTTTCAACGAACCATTCATAAAAGCTGGCAATAGTACCAGTCTTTTATGAGTGCAGCTACTATAATAACAGACATACAAACCATAGATGTCATAACAGGGAGGGTGAGGGGGCAAAATATGAAGGGGACCCCCTTCCTGCTCCTCCTCCAGTTAGCCTATCAAAGTTAATCTTACTGAATAGTGCATGTCACGCTCTAGAGGGGGGCACCGCAGGTAGAGGGCAGGGACACAGCAAGGATTTTGTGACTAGTGCCCACCCACCAAGTAAAATAATGCGATCCAGTCTTGCCCGATTCCAGTTACAACTCTCTTAATGCTTAGACATTCAATACAACCTTAAACTGAAACCTTAACTTACTTAACTTAGACTATACAAAACTTTATTTTAAATAAGAAACAGTGGCCTAATAAATAAAAAAAAATCCAATTAGCTATCAAGAAAAAAACACAAGCACTGACTATTTTTAATCAAAGACTAAATAGTCAATAATGTTAATATAAAAGCACAGGACAAAAACCACACAATACTGAATTGAATTATTTGCAAAATGGAAAAGACAAAAATACTTTTTAACAGCACAACTAAGATCGACATAGCTGGGCCCACTCACGTTCATGATTTAATAACACAGAATACTAAATTGCAACACTGAAATAAAAATGATTTACAATAACAATGATTTTAAACAGCATGAGTAAAATGGACAATGCTAGGTATCACTTATAAGAGTTTACAGTTGTTAATGAATTGTTTAGAATCCTCAGAAACCTGTAGGTAACAAACAAGCATTGTTTATAGAATTTGATCTTTAATTAAAAAAGTCTCATAAAACTATTTTGATTAACTTAAACAAATGTCCTGTATATATAATTAGTTTAACTAATCTCTTTTGGTATTTTATTTTGCCTCAACAAGATTATAATAAGTTTAAAATATATTTTTTCAGGACCTTTGGACGCATATGTACCTTCACTTTCTTTAGTCAATGAAGCCCAGTACCTTCTTGTCAATACAGCAAGCATTATTGAATTAAATCAGCAAATACCATTAAGGTAAAATATTATGATGTTTGATGGACCTATCTCCCGCAAGCCTGTATCATTAGGGACCTTACCACCATTCAGCTATCCGCTATCAGCTATTGTTATAAATATAACACCAGTTTGCATTAGCTGGTTAGCATTCTATTCTGTTTTGATGCATTTATGTGCTTTATCCTTTACCTGGTCCAAAAACTAGGTTATGTGTATACTCACAACATACAGTAACCCAACATACACTGATATTTATGGTCCAAACAACTGGATAACAACTATTTTTTGTATATGTCAGTGAGAAGGTAGACCACACTGAAGACCACAGACCACACTTTAATATCGAGCAGTTGACTGAAAGGTTCCGGGCTAACTTGGTTATAGATACTCAAGTACCCTTTGAAGAGGAGGAATGGACTGAAATATTCATCGGATGTTTGCACTTTCAGGTACATTTCTGTATATTAATTTACAAAGGCATAGCTAAAATGTATGTGTTACAATCTTTTTCACACATTGCCCAATCCCCTAAATATTTACACTCTTACTCTCTCCAGTTGTGCCATTTAACATGGCCTATTGTCTACTTAATTCATCTTCCTTTTGTCACATCATTTTCTCTCCTTACAGCTGTCTTTTATGTATATGGATCACCATGAACACAGCAGTTTTCCATCATGCTTTGTAGATATATAAAAAAAAGTTCACTTTCAGGTGATAATGCTTGGGTTCACTTGAAACCAGGTATTATCACATGAAAATAATGTGATATTTTTTGTAAATAGAGTCTGTCAATCTTTCTAATTTCTCTGTAAAACAGGAGGGCTGGCCAATTTAGGCATGCCCAAATCCCCTGCCTGGATGCCTCTTTTTCCTTTACTAGCTTATACTCTCTTCGGGGTATAATTACTAATCGGTGATATTGCAGCTTTGATTACACATTCTCCAGTATGTAAAATGAAACTGAGAGCTTGAATCTGATTGACTGCTATGGACAACTTCCCCACTTTCCAATCTCACTGCAATCTCACCGTTTAGTAAATATACTCTATACAGAACTGGTAACTGGTACTTAGAAATTAGAACAGAAACATATGATGCCAACAGAGAAATATGTTAACAAGCTGCCAAGGTTCATATCTATCTTCTGTCTGTCTGTCTGTCTGTCTGTCTATCTAAATGTATATATAGCTTGTTAGTGCCTCCTCTGGTTTTATAGGAAATGAACCAGCAAAATAGATCGATAAGTTAAATGTGAGCCAAATAAGGACTGTTTTCTGAGTTTCTAGGGATATGTGCCAAAGACTATGTGCTATATCCTCCTCCTATTGATAAACTAACAATTTTATTAAGCGTACTTTCAGTATGTGAAGTCGCCTCCATGCTCACACCATACGGTCGTTATAGCCCTACTATAGTTTACTTAAACAATTTAAGTTTTAGGTGATAAAGGAGAAATGTTATTAAAATCAAATTATATCAATAAATTAATACAAATGTTTAACTTATGCTTCAACATATATAAAGTAGTATGCAAAAATATTATCACAGACAACTTGAAATGTAAATTTCTTTATTGTCCACATGTACAATGATGTTTCTAGACTGTATGGCTCCCAGTGCGAACTGTCAAAATGTGCCCCCCCCCCCAGTTAACACCCATTCCTCATACGTCCTCCTGTATGCTCCTAAATCCTTCTGAATGCCCCCAATTCTCCTAATCCCCCAGTATGTCCATTTTGTCTGTTTTTTTCCAATTTTAATTCCCAGACAGAGGTGTAAATGGAGTGTGAGTTGTAGGGAGAGTTCGGAATGGGGCTGGAGTGAGGTGTAAATGGAGTGTAAGTTGTGAATGGAGTATGTGAATATGATATGAACTCCTTCCTCTGCAAGCTCACGTTTGTAAATAATGTGTTGTGTGGTTTCCACAGCCACCAGTGCACAGTTCCTGTACGCAACATTCCAGGAACTGAATATTCCGCGTGAATATGCATCACTGTGGCTACCCTAGCAGCGCCCCCCTTAAAAAAAAAATTGGACCTAAGAACGGTCCTGTACGTGTACAGCATGAATATTGTCAATAGTAAAGTACAACAGATTAATTGGATGAAGCCCCCAAATTTTAAACGTATTGGTTATGGGATGACGCCTGTCTAGGATATTCTAATTTAAAAACCCAAGCTTCTTTTACAATTGTTCTATAAATGTTCTTTTATAGGGTAGCTAATTAAGCTACTTCACATAGTGGTTTCATATAATTATATTTAGTATTTATCTTAAATAATTGTATTTCATGTTTGTATAAAATTAGACCTACATAAAGAAATTGAATCCATTTTCCAAACGATAAAATAATTCTATCGTAGACACATTTGTGTGTCTTGGTATTCTGACTACCATATCCTTAAAATTCTAAAATGCTTTCTACTATCTTTGACCACAAATTCTTCTATATTCCAACCATATTTGTTTTTTAGTAAAGCAGACCAGAGTCATAAATATATCCTGCCATCAGTGGTATATTTCCCTGGAGGAAGGCCAGGAGGTACAAATTGGTCAGCTTAACCCAGACATGAGCCTTCCTATATTCCTGGTTATTAGTGATTTCATTAGAGTCGTGGGCCTAAATTCACTAAGTGGGGATACCAACCAATCAAATTCGAGCGCTCAGTTTCATTTTACATACTGGAGAATGTGAGCTCGAATCTGATTGGTTGCTATGGGTAACATTCCAACTTTTCAATTCCCCAGCAAAATTTAGGCCCTGGTTTCCCATGAATTCAGCAAGGACATTGTTCTGGGGATTTGACTTGCTCGTGAATATATGAAACTATGGTTACATTGGTTTATCTGCTATTCATAATATTTTTGTTTTTATTAGGTTTCCAGAAAATGTACAAGATGCCAGATCATTTGTATTAATCAGACAACTGCTGAAAAAAGTAAAGAAATATTTCAAACATTGGCATCTAGCAGACAAGGCAAGGTAAGTAAATAACTTGTTGTAAGTTAAATTGTGTACACGATTAAAAAAAATCTGAATTACATGAGTACATGAACTGACATGAAAATGAATGTAAAAGGAGTTAGGTTATAAACTTTAATGAAGTTAGGTTTCATGATTAAATTTGTGACTTTGGAGTCCTCTTTTGCACGCTTGGCTCATGAATAATTTGTGTCTGAGTTTGTATCTAATACCTTGAAATTTCACATTTTGACACGTCTTACAGCTTCGAAGGGGTGGGCTAGGATTATGACCACAAGTGGGTGAGCCCTCTTGTGGCCTATAAGCGTTCTCTATGTATGTATTGATCTATAATTCCGAGTGGCCAATCTTGGCCAAGAAAAAGCTAATGGTAACCATCACCTGCAGCTTCTTCTTATTAGTAATAAAGTGTAATAAGTTTCTATAATGTAAGACAGCTTATGTGGAGATTTATTTTAATTATTGACAGTTTAGAAATCTAAAAGTAGTGTTATTGTTTTTTGTGTTGTTTAAGATTTTAAATGAATGTGACATTTATGATTGATAAATTTGTATCTATCATAAATCCAGCTGTCAGGCCAATGTGATTTCAAAAAGTTGTGTCTATAATGAATTTAGTTAATTATTGTGCGCATTTTTAGCTTATAATATGTACCCTCATATGTCTTCAACAACAGTGTGATGAATAGCCTGGCCCTCAACATCAGAGGGTAAGGTTATGCATCTATAAGACCTGTGACTGAATTTTTGGGTTGTCAGATAATTATATGAAATAGTGGTTTCAGCTACTTCTTCACATACTAAACTTTGGAAATTGTACAGAGTGATCTTCAAAAGTAAATTGGAAACCCATACAGCAATACCGCCATTGACTATATTGTTTTCAGTGTTACAGTTTTGCACAATTTTTGCAGTACACTGTAAACTTTTGTTCTGACCTTTTGTACTATTTCAATCGAGTCTGGAAAAATGTCAACAGTCAAAATGTTGACATCATAATGACAACATGTTCAAAATGTCAACTGGCCAAATGTTGATGGAAAAATATTTTAGATAAAAGGTTGCCTGTTATTGCAGCTGCAAGGCGAATGTTGGTGTTAGGGGCCCTTTTATGAAAATCACCTTTTTAATGTTCCTCAAGAAGAGGGTGGTACTCTGAACTATTCCATCTTTCCAGCCTAAGGTACTCTCCTGGTTTCACCTCAATCAGGTCATAGTACTTCTCTACATGACAATTGCACAATTGAGCTGCACAAAGCGTGGCTATCAATATAAATAGTCACACAAAGAATGTCTCACACTGCACACCTTACAATAATAATATTAATGAGAGAGCTGTTTTATAGCGCTACTTCCAACTTCTATCAAACAAAGATAATCAGCAGGTCTTAAGGCGATATTAACATTTAATTTATAAAAGTACCTTTCACAAAATATGCATTAATAAAAGACATACAAAACAAGGTTATTAGAAGTTATTGTATATACAGTATTGAAATCAACTCCTACCTCTCAAGTCNGGCGGCTGACCCTCAGCCCCCCTCTAGCAGCCTCACGGCTGATCTTCACCTATCAGGGCAGGATCTGTCCCTACACTATACTCTATACCCTCAGTGCAAAAATTGTCTATCCATAACATTAAAGCAGAATACTCCACATTTTAAGCATGTCAGGTGAAATATGAATAAATAGTGACTATACAAATAATATACAAAAAAAATCAAAAGCAACACAAGTAACTGTCTAAAAAGAAGGAACAAAGAAACGGATACTGAATATTGATTCCTGCCATCCAAACAGCAATGGAGGATCTCCCGATATTGCGGCCGCTCTCCGGGATCTCCTCGTGGCAGGAAGGCCGTTTCAAAGTGTCACATCACAATAGCATCTTTGCACAACTGCACAATTGATATAATACACAGTCAAAATCTGGATATTGTGTAATGTAAAAGTTTTGTTTAGTCTGGGAGGCCAGGGGTATGCTTGCATTTATGTATGACTTCCACATCCATTCAGAAAAATGCAAAAAGAGTGTGTGTTAGTAAATTAAGTTTATCTTCAGATCATCATTGAATTACGCTGTACTATATTTGTATGATTTGTATGGGAGTCATCATATTTGGTTTCATTTTTTTTCAGACTACCTTTGGAATGTACCTTCAGAATTCCCCATGTTTATCTTACCCTTCAATACTCACAGTGGGCTCTGAAATATCATTTATATCTAAAGAGACCCCACTGGACACTGCACTGAAGAAGGAAGAAATATTGGAGATATAATTACACAATATAACACAATTTATATTAAATATCAAAACTGCTTGTAAAACTACCAGAATTTCCAGGTATAGACTACTTAAAAAGATGCCTTCTCTGTCTAAGGACCAGATCCTGTTCTCTGCGTGAACTCTCTGTTCGCACAGAGGGCAGTGCTTATGCTGCTAGACCACTTCCACACGAATCACGGTAAACCATGTTCATTTGTTAAATATAAATCCCCACCTGGCACAACTTAGGTGAGTGGGGGTCATAACAGGCCTAGGTAATAGAGTCCCTGGTGTGCGATAATTCATATGCCAGAGCACTTTTAGCTGACTTCCAAGTCAGAGAGCATGAGTGGAACTGGTTCCAGTTCTAAGTCACTAAGGTCTTCTCTTTAAGCAATACTAGAAATAGCTTTTGGAAAACAACAATCAATCATTGTTACATATAACTCTTGAGTAAATAAAGATGTTTTTACTCTATTGAAAATAATTTTTTGTTTTTTGTATTTTCTTTCTTGACCTGTATATATAATTATTAATTTTTCTAAGATTGTCAGACAGGTTTTTCCCACTTAGTTGTAAATGCATATACAAAAATATGGAAATATGGAAAAATATGGTGTACATAAATAACCATCTGTCAAACAGTAATCTTCAACATTTGAAAGACAAACGTTAATCATAATTAATACAAAGAGGGTGCCACAAAGTGTCCGCATTGCCATACAATAGGGAATGCAGACAGAATCGGTGGAGAAGAGGGGCACTGCCAGCAAGCTTCCATTCTAGGAGGTTGGGGATTGGATATATAGGGGCAAGTACACATAAACTAATGAACAATTTAGTCAGACGACAATTAACTCACTGGTATCTTTGTGGGGTTTGAATGGAAACTGGCGCACCCGGAGGAAACCGCTGGAGAACATACAAACGCCACTCAGAGGTCTTGTTCGGGAATCAAACTTAGAACTGTGAAGCAACAGTGCTACTCATTGAGCCATCCGTGCCCATTAACAAAACAATATTAAATATAGTCCAGTAATAAATATAATCAAATATAAATAAGAGAATTGAAGAGGATAAAAAGAATATAAAACAAATATAGTAAAAAAGATAGATAGATAGATAGATAGATAGATAGATAGATAGATATGTGACACCCCTGGCTGGGTTACTATGGTTAATATTAATAAAAAGAGAACTGGTTCAATCTTACGGGCCTAAGAGGTGAGAAGGTGACTATAGTTAAATTTATATGTGTTCAAACATTCCCCTCCGGGGTATCCAAATATGCACAACACACTTACAGTGAATGCTATTCAGCAGTGGATGCTAGACTTACAAGACAAATTGTCCAAGATCCTGGAACAAGTCTGCACTCCAATCTTGAAAATATAACCATAAAATTACTAAGGAAAATGCTCTTTATTAAATTCAACTATGATAAAAGTGTTCACCAATAGTACAAAAAGGTAGTAATAAAGTGACAGTACAGTAAACATTAACAACTAAGATGTTAGCAGCATGAAAAAAAGAACACATATACAGCAGCTATTCTTTGAGTTATTGCATCTTATACCCTGTTCACACTGGTACTTCCCTGGTAATCCAGTCTTCTACTACCAGGGTAGTTTGCTGGGGCTCTGAATTACCCTGGTCACTAACCCTGTTCACACTGCTGAATTACCCTGGTAATTCACAAACTACCCTGGTAAAAACAGTGTACACACTGGACCAGGGTAGTTAGGTGAAACATGAGATTTACCCTCATCATACAGCTGTGATTTTGGCTTTTAAAAGAGATGTCACCAAAAAAATACATGAAATTCAAAAATACATATACATAAAAAAAAGAAAAATGTAAAAGAAATTTTAAATAAATTATAAAATAATCATACAATAAAACCTATTTAAAAAAATAAATAAATAATAAAAAATGAATAAAAAAATAAAAACCCTAATTAAAAAATAATAAATAAAAGTATTAATAAAACATTTAAATAAAAAAATAATTAAAACATTTATAAAAAATAATTAAAAATTATTCAAAATATTATGTCTGCACCGTGAACCAGGTAATAGCCCTCTGTGTGAACAGGGTATAATCCATCTACAGTATGTCCAACTTGTTGATGTTCCACAATATCTTAGAGTTCCATATACTTGCATGAGTCCACGAGGATGGATAGATTCAGGTTGGAGAGACCCATATTGATGTGATGTTTACCGTAATCAGGGCTTCAGAATAAACACACATCATATCTATAACAGACAAACCAGCATTTATATGCACTCACCAATTAGATAATCTGGTCCAGCTGGCCAAGTCTGGACTCCCCCTGCGACCTCCTCCCATCAAGTGCATCCCCGGACGCTGGCATCTGCATTAGCTGAGCGCACCCATCGCCTTATTTCCAGCCAAACAATGGATGAGAACACAGACAGCATGGTGTCACTCCGTTTGTCGGCATCAGTAGTTCCATATACTTGCATAAGTCCATTCATAAGTGCTGTTTCTAGACCGTATAGCTCCCAGGGCAATCAGTCAAAAAG